>JAWNND010001081.1:0-18808 GCA_035043265.1 Drosophila testacea | reverse complement strand
TGCACAGTGGTTCCCTCCATAGGCCAAAATTCAAAAAATTCATGCAAAAAAAATTACTAGAAGTAAACAAACTGTCCCTAAAATGTCCAAACTTTGTAATGGCAAACCGGTTTTTTCTGGAAATATAACGGGACTTTCTAAAAATAGCATTGAACATGTGAGCACGTGTTCATTTTTAGAGCGCAGATGCACGCAGTGCAAAAAGCTCACAACAAAAGCGCACTTCAATCAGATCAGTCACTTAAACAAGTTTATCAATTTGAGTTATTTTGAATGGATTTCAAAGTTGAAGGTATTTATTTTATATTCTTAAATGGAAAAAAACTAATTTGTGTTGTAGTTGTTTTAAAATTATTGTTTTAGTTTTACCTATTTTTGTACATTTTGTGTGCGTCTTTAATATGTTTACTTAAAGTTTTAGTTGTGTTCCCCTTTGATTCCCCCATTCTGTTCTTTTGCAGTGAATTTGTGTGTGTCTTAAGGTAATAAGAGAGTTAAAATTAGCTGCAGAAATTTGCAGATGTGTGCATAATCTACAATATACTAACGGCGTCTATTTTTTTTTCAAGGTTAAATTTTCCTTGCAAAGCGGTTGCTTTGCCTTGTTGTGCTTTGTCTTTGTCTTCGTCTTTCGAGTTTTATGTTCTTATTGGGTTCAAATTATAATTATTAATGCTTTTTTTTTTAATTTGGTTTAAAAAGGCGACTTTTATCACTGTGTCTTTACACGATTATACATTTTCAATCGTTGGTGCACAGAAATAAGTAGGTACCAATGCAGAAAAATTACAGAGTTAAATAATATAATTACACCAAATTATTTACTTCATGTGGGCGTACTGAGAAAAACCACGCCCCTTTTCAAACAAATTTAATTTTAATCTTATAATTATAAAATGAAAAAGTTTCAAACCGAAAAACTACCACTTTATTTTTTTTTAATCACAACCTTTTGTTGTTTTTTTTCGGTGTGGGGGGATTTAGGGTGGACGTGGGGGTGTTCAAGCACTTCAATATTTTGTATACTTCTAAGTGTGCAAAGAACTTACAATAGAAATTTTAGCCCGATATGCCCACTAGAAGTATTTATAACCGCACTCCCATATAAGCGAAACCACTGAACCGATCGTTCCTATGGCAGCTATATGATATAGTGCTCCGATCCGCCTGATTTTTATGCATCACACTACTGCAAATTTATAAAAATTTTGAGGTAAGTTTCAAGCCTCTACCTCAACTAGAAGTATTTTTGGCCGCTCTCCCCATACAACAGGAACCAGTGTGCGTTGGCCACATTGGCAATCTAGCCTGCAGTGTGCCCAGCTAGCCGCAAATGCACAACAATTGCAATTGCAATTCTCGAGCATCAACTCCAACTCCGACTCCAACTCCAACTCCAACTGCAACTTCATTTTGCCCGTTGAAATTCACAAACTGTAATTGATCACATTTGCGTTTGTCGTTTGATTTCATTGTCTTCTTGTGCGTAGAACTGGCGAAATGGTTTTGGATTTTCGGTTTTGGGTTTGGGGTTTTTGGGTGTTTGGGTGTTTGGGTTTTTGGGATTTGGCAACTGCTTCCAATTCCAAAAAAAGCCACAGTTGATGGCCGATTGTTATTGCTGCTCCTACTACTGCTCCTACTACTGCTGCTGTTGTGCCGCGGGAGCTCATTCATTATGCAAACACCTCCATGTTGCCTATCAAACGTGACCCATGATGCTGTCTCCTACTCTGGGCTACAATTCGACACCCTTTCTCTCTCTTCCATCCTACAGTATCTCTCTGGGTACGCTTTGCGATTAGTTGCCATTTAAACTGCTGTTACCGTCCTCCATTTCGTTGTTCAATCCTTTAGTCTGTTTCCAGGTCCGTAGCATTTTGATTTCCACACTGTAATCGGCTCTTTCAATCCCCTCCCCAATATAAACCGACAAATTGTATATACTCTCTTGCAGTAAAGATTCTCTATTGATTGTTTCTTATTTATCTCTTTACACTCTACACCACATTTACCAGAAAGTTGATTCATCTCTGGTCTGTCTCTGCACTTGTTTCTAAGCTTATAAGTGGCAACGCTTTAAAATGCTGAACAAAGTTGCCAACTTGTTAAAAGTCAATTTTTTCTTTTAAATTATACATTAATAAAATTAACATTTTTCGCTTTAATAGAAAGGGAATTTCTATCTGGTTAATTCTGAATTTGTTTCTTTGCTGAAAAGTGGCAACGTTTAAATCGTAAAGCGTTGCCACTTTTCAGCAAAGAAACAAGTTCTGAGTAGGTTAAGAGGCAATATTTCATCTTAATTCAATGAATAACAGCCAATTAAAGTGAACTATACAAAATTGCCTTATCGTAATTTCGTATCCCGTTGCCGGATTTGTAGGTTAGAAAAGTGATTATAACCCTTTCCGGCAGGGTATACATTTTGACGAAACTGGTGGGGGACTGGGAATTTGCAGTTGGATTACGTGGATGCGTAGGGATGTGGGGTATGGGGGAATGGCAACAAAAGCGAACAGTTCACTATTTACCACACATGAACGTGGCATCTGAACGAGTACGTGAATGTGAATCTAAATCTGAATGTGAACGTAAACGTGAATGCGAACGTGAATGCGAATGTGATTGTGATTGTGAATGTGAATGTGAACGTGGGTGATGCATGGCGCTGAAAATGGTCAGGCCTAGTGTCTGGTGTCGCATTCATTGCCATTCATTCGCTGCTGCCGTTTCGTGGTTACCATTGCCATTGCCTATTTATACCCTGTAACCAGAACGTGACATCAATTGGGTAGGCCCAAATAGGGAAGGATTTAATAATCTAGAAATACATACATAAAACTCTTTGAACTGATTCAGTGATACACTGACTGAGTAATCATCGTAGAGACGAAATGGGAAGAGCTACGAAGCTGAAATTTTCACTCAACAAAGCTGGGATATCTATATATATAAAACTCTTTGTCCTGACTCACTGACTGACTTAGTCATCACGCTGTAGGCCAAACGGTTCAAGATATTGAGATGAAATTTTTACACAACATAGCTGAGACATAATTATCGTGCAATAAGACGGGATTTTTTGATATCCCCACTGGAAGGGGCTAAAATGGGGGTCAAAGGTCAAAATTGCTTAGTATGAAATTTTTTTGTCTTTTGAGCTATCTTAACCAAATTCACAGATTATGTATTTCTTACTAACTGCTACATCCTGAGAAAATTTGGTCAAGATCGGGCCACTATATCATATAGCTGCCATAGGAACAACCAGATGCAAATTAAAACTTTGTATGAAGATCTTTGTTATTTTTTGAGATATCTCAACCAAACTCACAGATTATGGATTTCGTACTCACTGCTACATCCTGAGAAAATTTGGTCAAGATCGGGCCACTATATCATATAGCTGCCATAGGAACAACCAGATGCAAATTAAAACTTTGTATGAAGATCTTTGTTATTTTTTGAGATATCTCAACCAAACTCACAGATTTTGGATTTCGTACTCACTGCTACATCCTGAGAAAATTTGGTCAAGATCGGACCACTATATCATATAGCTGCCATAGGAACAACCAGATGCAAAATAAAACTTTGTATGAAGATCTTTGTTATTTTTTGAGATGTCTCAACCAAACTCACAGATTATGGATTTCGTTCTCACTGCTACATCCTGAGAAAATTTGGTCAAGATCGGACCACTATATGATATAGCTGCCATTGGAACAACCAGATGCAAATTAAAACTTTGTATGAAGATCTTTGTTATTTTTTGAGATATCTCAACCAAACTCACAGATTTTGGATTTCGTACTCACTGCTACATCCTGAGAAAATTTGGTCAAGATCGGACCACTATATCATATAGCTGCCATAGGAACAACCAGATGCAAAATAAAACTTTGTATGAAGATCTTTGTTATTTTTTGAGATATCTCAACCAAACTCACAGATTATGTATTTCTTACTCACTGCTACATTCTGAGAAAATTTGGTCAAGATCGGATCACTATATCGTATAGCTGCCATAGGAACAGTGGCTTTTAATGCTATTAATAAACAATCAAAAGAAGATTGACAAGGGGAGGGGGAGGGGAGGGGGTTGTTACGATTCATTTGTGTTGCGGCTTTCAAAATCAATTTTCAGTATATGGCACTGTTACTCGCTCTTGCTGCAATAATCCAATTGCAGCGAAAACTTTAAAACAGCGAGCAGCGAAAATGTAAATTCTCTATCTATATATATAAAACTCTTTGTCCTGACTCACTGACTGACTTAGTCATCACGCTGTAGGCCAAACGGTTCAAGATATTGAGATGAAATTTTTACACAACATAGCTGAGACATAATTATCGTGCAATAAGACGGGATTTTTTGATATCCCCACTGGAAGGGGCTAAAATGGGGGGTCAAAGGTCAAAATTGCTTAGTATGAAATTTTTTTGTCTTTGAGCTATCTTAACCAAATTCACAGATTATGTATTTCTTACTAACTGCTACATCCTGAGAAAATTTGGTCAAGATCGGGCCACTATATCATATAGCTGCCATAGGAACAACCAGATGCAAATTAAAACTTTGTATGAAGATCTTTGTTATTTTTTGAGATATCTCAACCAAACTCACAGATTATGGATTTCGTACTCACTGCTACATCCTGAAAAATTTGGTCAAGATCGGGCCACTATATCATATAGCTGCCATAGGAACAACCAGATGCAAATTAAAACTTTGTATGAAGATCTTTGTTATTTTTTGAGATATCTCAACCAAACTCACAGATTTTGGATTTCGTACTCACTGCTACATCCTGAGAAAATTTGGTCAAGATCGGACCACTATATCATATAGCTGCCATAGGAACAACCAGATGCAAAATAAAACTTTGTATGAAGATCTTTGTTATTTTTTGAGATGTCTCAACCAAACTCACAGATTATGGATTTCGTTCTCACTGCTACATCCTGAGAAAATTTGGTCAAGATCGGACCACTATATGATATAGCTGCCATTGGAACAACCAGATGCAAATTAAAACTTTGTATGAAGATCTTTGTTATTTTTTGAGATATCTCAACCAAACTCACAGATTTTGGATTTCGTACTCACTGCTACATCCTGAGAAAATTTGGTCAAGATCGGACCACTATATCATATAGCTGCCATAGGAACAACCAGATGCAAAATAAAACTTTGTATGAAGATCTTTGTTATTTTTTGAGATATCTCAACCAAACTCACAGATTATGTATTTCTTACTCACTGCTACATTCTGAGAAAATTTGGTCAAGATCGGATCACTATATCGTATAGCTGCCATAGGAACAGTGGCTTTTAATGCTATTAATAAACAATCAAAAGAAGATTGACAAGGGGAGGGGGAGGGGAGGGGGTTGTTACGATTCATTTGTGTTGCGGCTTTCAAAATCAATTTTCAGTATATGGCACTGTTACTCGCTCTTGCTGCAATAATCCAATTGCAGCGAAAACTTTAAAACAGCGAGCAGCGAAAATGTAAATTCTCTATATTATATAAAGTACTACTTATTACTATTATCTTAAGTCCAATTACAGGGAAAAATTGAATTTACAATTCCCGCTATCTAATTAGAAATGACATAAGGTCTGGCTATAGCTGTAAGAAATGTTTCCTATTTTCACTTCACATTTTTCCCCGAGATTTCAGCGAGCGTAGCGAGCCGGGGTTGGCGAGCGAAGCGAGCAGGGAACAAACCCCTAGTATATAATAAAGTTGTGGTCTAACATAAGGTGAATTGATGAAAAAGGTAAAAGAAGTAAAGTAATAGAAGAAAAAGGAAGAAGTTAAAGAGAAGGAAGAATGTGAGAATGAAATGACACAAGAGGCCAAGAAAGGTAGAAGGAATAAAAAAAACTTTTGAACAATTTTCTTGTCTCAACAATTATAATAAAAAGGATTTCTTGAGAGGGAAAACAAAGAGAGAGAGATTGAGAGAAATGACTTTTAATGTCTACAGAGTAGCTGCCAGTCGGGCACACCCACATCGCTGTAGCACTCAAACTTGCTCTATGACTGTCGTTGTTGTTGTTGCTTTTGTGGCGAACATGCAAGCTTAGGATTTGGAAAACAATTTCACTGTTAGTGGAATGTCAACGTCAGGCCGTGCTCGGCTCCCGGAAAGAGGCAACCAATATAGCGGGGGGACTAACTGAAGTCTCCTACCCAACCGTTGTCCCCCCCGTCCAAACGATACCCCTTTCTACACTGAAAATATGAAGACCAGCCTGTAAAATCAAACATATATATCTTCAACATATTGTTCTTAAAAAAGAAAGAATATTTTCTGACCAAATTAGTGAAGCTTTATTTTCAGCTTACAAATAAATATATATTATCATAGGTTGCTTAATGTTGTCTTGTTTTTTAAACTGTTGTATTGAACAGTTTGTTTTTTAAAATTCTCAACCGGTACAAAAAAAAGTATAACCATGTGTTTGTTTAAGCTTTTTGGTCTTAAAATAAGAAAATTGTATTCTATAAATAATAAAATTATTATAATCTTGTTCTAACATTTGTGTTCTTGAAGATATAAGACTTGTAAACCTTTTTAATAAGGTATTTGTCTTATCTAAAAGGGCTCTCAATGTATCTTCTCTATTTTTAGAAAGTTTGAATCAAAATTCTTAGTTTTGAGAACAATATCATAATTTTAGACCCCTATTTTTGTACCAGTGTAAGTCTTTGTACCCCTTTCCCATTGACTTTCTCACAAAATTTCCACCAGTTCGTGCCGAAACGTGAAATTGAAGCGCGCGACGGTCGCGCTCATCACTAATTAGTGATGTGCAATAATCGTGCGGACTGTGTGGAGCTGAGTGGGAAGGTGATGGGAGACTGGGAAATCGGAAAGTGGGGAAATGGTGGTCCATTTGGTCATTCGGATTCAGAGATTTGCTGCCCACTTGGAGCGTTAGTTCGGCTTCAAAAACTGCAACATTGTTAATCAACTGTGCGTGTCGCATAAGTTGAATTTGTGTTCAGTTTGGGTTCCAGTTTTGAGGCTTGGGACTCGCTATTTATACCCTACAATCATTCAATGAACTGGCAAATGGGTATATGTGACTAACAACCTATTTTTCTACCGTCTTTTTGCACATTTCTTAAATCTAGCATTCATTTGGGATCAACATCTTCTTGTTCAATAAACTTTAATCGAGCATATTCTTAAAAACTTGTATACAGGGTATCTGCTAGTCATGCATATACCTTTAAGCATGTTCTTTTCTGAATTTGAGCTTTGGATTTCGTTTTGGGTTGCAGTTCGGTTTTTGGGGCCGACATTCTGACTGCCTGCTAAAATGAGGTTGGTTTTTAAGGGGTTTTGATTGAGGTTGAGGTTAGGTTTTAGCCTTTTTTGTTAGTGTCCGGTTTTAGGCCGATCTAAATAAGTGGAAAATTATTGTTGTCTCGAGAGTGGCTGAGAAATGACGCCCGATTACGATGCACTCAAATGCTTGTTGAACTAGGCAAAAAGTCAACATACGATGCGATGGGGACCAGGATGATTATATTGTTTCAAATCTAGTTTAGTAGAAATGTGGTGTTTTGGTTCTGACCAGATAAATCTTTATGTTGTAGTTGAATACCAATATTTACTATATTAGATATATTTATTTATTATTTAAGTTAAAAATAAGACTAAATTAACTGATAAAAACTATGAAATATTTTTATGGTCCTTAACTTAGCATGCTGTATGCTTTTTTACTTCTTATTTTTCTTTATATATAATTATAGATACTAATTTTGCCTATAAAATATTTTCCGAACAGAATGTATTGATTCGTTTTGAAATAATTGGAGGTTATTGAAAATATTGTAAACAAGATCTGTTTTCAATACAAAATAGCAAAATCTCGTATAAACTAGCAACGCTGCTTAACCGATTTTGATTTTGCAACTTTGTGACATTTTCTAACACTGTTTTGTGCTGAATTCCTTGCTGACTCGCAGTGTTTTTGAGGCTGTATGACAACTTGTCAAATGTTTCGATCTTTCGACATTTGCTACACATGTTGTACAGACGAATCACTTACACCAAACACACCATGAGTGTGTGTGTGTGGGTGTGGGGGTGTATGCGTGTGTGTGTGTTTGTGTGTGTTGCAATTGTGTTTGGGTGTGTGAGAGCTTTTGCTATTGGTTTTTACGTGCAATTTGCAGCGGCGTGTAAATAAAAGAGCTGACATTGAAGCTCATACACATGAATGTGCCTGTTGGTGTGTGTATGAGGTGTGTGGTGTGTGTGTGAGGTGTGTGTTGTGTGTGTGCAGCTGGCAATATGGTTGCATTAAATTGACCAGAAAAACAGCAGAGAGTAGCTGCCTAATTGAAATTTCATGTTCTGCAATAAGTGTAGAGATGGTGACAAGAGACGGAAAGGAGAAAGAGGGGCTCGGGTTGTGAGGAGGGAGGAGAAGGGAGACGGCTGAGCGATTACCAATTACAACAATTTCTCAGAGAGTGAGGGGAAGAAAAAGAGCAGACCGAGAGGCAATTGTAAAAACTATGTTTATGACTGGCAATTGTAGATAATCAAGAGGATAATTCAATTTAAACTAGATAGATTTTATCAAATCTCTTTTGACATTTAAAAACATTGGTTGCTTGGTCTTTAACTTGTAGGATATGATAGCATTCCATTTTTATAAAAATATTATGCTAAGTAGGCCTGACATTCTGCTGTTTTTGGATGGTATTGTTCAACTTCTCAGTCTAACCCGATTGATCCCGAAAAGCAGTCGACAAATTGTAAAATAAAATTGTGAAAAAACTTATTTTGGAAAACAATTTATAGAAAAAGAAAAATAATGGATAGTCGCATGGAGTTGATGTACCATGAAAGTGTGCTCTCTGAAGAAGATGCTGTCAATGAGGCAATGATGCAACACGTATCCGTTGCAGCTGCAGTGATGCGTTTGGAAAGAGGCATTGCAATGATGAATCCAATGCCACAAATGGAACAAGAGTCCAATAGAGATGAAACTGTTGCTGGCATGGAAGAAGAACAGGAACAGGAACAGGACCTGGAATTGGCACATTGGCAGGAACAAGAGCAGGGACAGCTGGAAGAGCAATTCCACAATATTAATGAAGACTCGATTGTTTTACAGCCTGTAGATTGTCGCAATGATGAATTGGAAATTGAGAAACCCAATGAATATCTACGTTTCTCTCTACGCATGGGATATGGAGCTCTATCGCATCCATATGAATACGCCAAAACCTTAATGCAATTGGGCCATGAACCATTGCCGGCAATTGTCTCCAAGAATATCCTAGGTCGCCCCACGGCTTATCTATCGAGTGTACATGAGTATATTCGATTCATCAAGCAGACGGATGGTTATATTGGACTTTATCGTGGATTAGGAGCACGTTTTATTAGTTGTGCCAGCGCGGCTATGTTTTCCGAGTCTGGTCAACATATTGGGAATGACGCGCTATAATCTCATCGATGGAGAGAAACATCCTTTTAAGAAATATACCTGGAATTTGATTCGAGATGGTATTGTCATTATTACAGGCCTGGTATTCTCACATCCCTTCTATGTCATCTCTGTGCGTCAAATGGGACAATTTGTTGGCCGTGAGATCGTCTATACTGGCATCTACGATAGTTTTCGTGAAATCTGGAACCAAAATGGTATTATGGGATTCTATGCCGGCTTTGTGCCACGTCTGCTTTGTGATTTGGGCGTACTATTCACAACCAGTACTCTCAGTGCTATCTATAATAGGATGTTTCAACTGAAACCAACTCAAAAGGAATATAATTCCGTGATTTTTCAGTTTGGCGCCATCATGATCTTTTATCCACTTCAGGTTGCCGCGGCTTGTATGGCTTGCTCGGGATCTGGAATTGTTGCTGGTGCTCCGCCCTATATGCCCATCTATGCCCAGTGGACCGATTGCTTAATGGACTTGTTTGCCCGTGGTGATCACTATCGTGGCATCTTCATCTTTCGCCGTACACTATCTAGACTGCAAATGCATCGCATGCATGATATATTTCCTATTTCCCGCATGATTTAATCCAACACAACATATTTATTTTTTGTTAAACGTTTTTTTTTTATTTTCAATAAAGGGTTATTGAATGGAAAACGGAATGAAAATGTTTTCAGTGCAAGGATCACCTCAGTAATATCCTTTACAATTTTATGTCGGCATCCTAGACATAAGTGGCTTGTCCAATTCCACGAACAAATAAATGAATACTAAATAATAAATAAATACAAAATTTTAACTTTTCAAATTGCTTAAAAATATACGAAAAATTTGAATTTATATATACAAGAAAAGGAATATATATTTTCAAATAATTTAAGTTTCGCTTGTTTTTTGTGACGGCTGTTTTGGGTGTCTTATGTTATAAGAAATCAAAGTCCAATCTCCATCAGGTAATAAAAATAGTAAGGCAGAGTTTGACACCTTGTAAAAGTAGCTGGCACTTTGGATATCTGCCGCTGAGGGAACATTTAGGACCTCGTGGGCTTTCAAAGATCCTTTGGACGCTGTTCGTTCTTACCGTTTGGCATCTACTTAAGTACTCGGTTAAAGAACTTCTCCATTTTCTGACAGTTACGATAAACCACATCTCTTGGTTGATTAAAATCTATATAGTCGTAGCTCACTAGTTTTCGACTAACAAATTAATAGTTGGTAACTTATTCCCAATAAATAACTGATTATTAATTTCAAGTCGAAGAGCAAGGAGCTGCTCTATGATAGTTAAAATTCTGTCCACATCCATTGGTTTCTGTATGACGGTAAAGTAGGTTAAAGTTATGTTAGTTTGCAAATATAGCTGAAATAAAATTCATTATTGAAATACGTTATCTACAGGTTCCATAAAAACCATACCGAAAATTCTTAGAATCCAGCTCGTCTATCAAATATGTGGAGCGGGTGTACGTCCGGCTGTACTCTATCTGGAAGTCGTAATCTTATAACGAAAGCCTGAAGAAATGAAGTCATTACCCAACTGTTTACAACTCTTACCACTTATAAAAGATGTTCAGGTACCTTAAATTTCCGAATCGGGATGTAGAATTATTGATTCAGATTGGAATTTAGTTTCTTATGATATAAGACAATCGAAAAAGCAGCCACAAAAACCAGAGAAATTTTAAAATCACTCTAAAATTATTTATATATATTTTTGTATATATATATGAGTGACAGATAAATCATGGCAATATGATTTTGAAAACTCGTTCAAATTTAACGACTGTTAAAACAATTGGGCTATTAGTAGGCTGTCTCTCATAAACAACTGAAATTTTTATAAGCAATAGAATTTGTATAAATTTCTAATTTTTCTTACATCAACTAAATCTACAAAATGGCGAATTTGGAGAATGTGGATTCGACTTACTTATTCAGGATGCTATTTAGCCGCCCCCTCGATGAAGTACCTTTTGAGGTGGAACCCATTAATTTCAATGGACTAGCAGATGATGATGCTCACATTGAGAACAAACCAAAATTCTGGAAGTTAGTACTGGTGATTGGCCTATTGATTGCCATGATAAGTTGCATTGCATAATACGTGCTCTCGTAACTAGAATAAATTGATTGTTGTAAACATTTGAACGATAATTTTGCTACGATTTAAAACTTTACGATTAAAAAGTTGAACTGCAAATTAAAGTTTCCTATTTGGATAAATTTCAATATAACCATTTCTTACGATTACACTTTAAATATAGTTCTGAGGTCACAGCTTGAAATAAATAAACTTATTTACTAAAGCTATTGCAATTTATATTATAGAAAAAAATCTTGTAAACGGAGCAATGTTTAGATTAACTTGGGAGCTAGTTCACGAGCATACGATTGAACAGTGGACACTGTGAAGAGGGATTCGTTGTTCTTAGTGGGCTGTGTTTTTCTTTTTTTCTTTTGTGGGCAGCTCGTACTAATTTGAATTATTTAGCTTACCACAAGAGACAAGAGACACACTATGGACACATTTGTGGTCATCCTTGTGGATCATAAGCACAGTGGGAATGAGTGGGAATGAGGTGGAACGTTGTGGAAGTGGATTCTCTCATTCTATTTCTTTGTGTTAGCAGCTACACAAAATGTCAGCAGAGATTAACCGAATGAAAGCTGTTCATGTACAAGATTTTATATACTAAACGAGCTACACACACGCACATCTATACACACACACCCACACACACACCTCTATACACACTCACACACATAGACCGAACAGCTGCACGTAATGAAAATATCAAAAATCTTCAACGAAATGTGCCAACAGCTATTTTTCGGAGAAGGAAGATTGTATGTGTGTGTTTTTGTGTGTGTGTGAGAGGGTGCAGTTTTGGTACATTTGAATGCGACACATTGTTAGACCCTGTATTTAAAAGTGCAAATTAACTGTTGAGTTTGTCAAAAGGGAAAAATGTTTCTTAAAACTTCACTGATATTAAAAACCCGCTTCTAAATTCAACAATATTCATCTAAACTATTTTGTTCCGATTATGTGACCAACTTACTAAAAATGAAAATATTAATCTACAAAATCTGGAATTCCTACTTCAATAAGCTTTAAACTTATCTTCTCATATTTCAAATTAAAGTCATAATTCCACGTAAAATGTAAGAAGTTTAATCATATTTTTAGAATTATTGCCCTGAATACTTTGTTAGATTTGTTTCTTAGAATTCTCAACTGGTTCTAGCGATCGCACAATGGGCACTGATGATAGAGACTGACATCTTTTGTTGTGGTTTCTTGATAATAGATTTTTTTTACTTATTGGTCTATAATTTAGAATATTTGTTTTATAATTTTAAAAGATTTTTAAAATAAAGAAAGAAAGATTTTTATCTTTTTCTAGATTAATGGTATTTAAAATATGAGAATATGTGATTTTCTTAATAAGAACTTTGTCTTATTGTAAACGTTGTAAGCACGTTAAAATGTCTTCTCTATTATCAAAAGGTACAGGGTCTTCTACAGTCGGATTATCACGCCTGTAGCCTTTTCGTCTTGTTGTTGGTCAGGTTCGTTTAGGCCAGAGAAATCAAAAGTCAAAAGTTAACACAGCCCGCAGAGACTTGAGTCCAAAATAAACGTTGCAAAACGAACCAGTTATTACATATGTCCCTCTGTGTGTGTGTGTGTGTGTGTTTTGGTGTGTAGGTGTATGGTATAACATATACAATGATGATGACAATGATGATGACGACACATTGCACAATGCTGTCCTCTAAAATGGGCATACAGACTTAATAACCAAAAAATGCAATCAGCAACTATGTATGTGGACAGATGCAACACCCTAGATTCAACCCTGGACTAGTGATGGGTATCGAATCGATATGGTGATATCGATATTGTATCGATACGGAGCAACTGTAATTAAATTAGGAACGATATGATATTAAATGAAATAGATTTAATAAAATTTTAGATTTAATAAAATATATTGTAATTACTTATTACAATCTCTTATTTGTATTTCTTTGACATACTTTTTATGCTGCCTTTAACTTTAGTTTTTGGTATGCTTTAATTAAATAATTATATTAATAAATAATTATATTGCTTAATATTCGATATGATATTGTAAATAATATTTTTCCCGATATAAATATCGACTCTATCTTGCCGATACCCATCGCTAACCGACTCCCAAACCCAAACCTAACCAAGCAGACAGCTTCAAGTCAACCAGCGAAACGGAGCTTTATGCTCTGGATGCAGGATACAAGATATACAAGATTCTGTAGGCAGTTGCAGTCAGTTTACTGGACAGCCTTGTGACATTTACGCATGCATGGAACATCATTATTATCATCATTATCGTCATTAACCTCATCGTTGTCATCATCATTGTCTGCGTTGTCTATGCTGTGTTGTACCCTCTACTCTATAACCATAAAAGAGCGAGTATTTATGTTGAGAAAAGCAAAAGAAAGAGGACATTTATTTATAAAAGATAATTCATTCCATCTTTAAAGCACAGTTTTATTTTTAAATTTAATCTATATATATGAAAATATTCCGGAAAAGTCTCTACCTTCCAAACAGATGTACTCACTGTTAACGTATATATATATTAAAGCACTGTTAACGACAACAGTCTGAAGGCGTTAAATTGGGGCGAGACAAAGTTCGCCGGGTCCAATAGTTGTAAATAAATCATTGCAATTATTTATTCTCTGTGCTTTGCTTTCCACCTTGCAGAGTATCCCTTAGTCGAGCATTTGGCCATATTAGTATATCCTGTTGTCTTTGCTATGTTGTTGCAGTGTCGCCTGGCAAAATGCAATTAGGCTAACGATGCAACACAATTTTGTCTTTAACTACTACAACGAGTGAGTTGACTAAAGGATTTTACTCGAATGCAGCTGCAGAATCAGCATTGAAATGAAAACGAGGGTCGCTGCAAACATTCATTGCATATAATATTAATCAATATAACATACATACAATGGTCACATTATGTCCACCATTTTGACCTCTTCCTGTCCGCCATTTTTCTATGAATGTGACGACAATGGTCACATTATGTCCACAGTATTAACCTCTTTCTTTCCGCCAATTTTCTATGAATGTGAAGGTGACGACAATGGTCACATTATGTCCACTATAATGACCTCTTTTTGTCCGCTATTTTTCTATGAATACGTCATATTTCTATGAATGTAACGACAATGGTCACATTATGTCCACAGTTTTGACCACATTCTGTCCGCCAGTTTTCTATGAATGTGACGAGATAGGTCACATTATGTCCACCATTTTGATCTCTTCCTGTCCGCCATTTTTCTATGCATGTGACGACAATGGTCACATTATGTCCACCATTTTGATCTCTTCCTGTCCGCCATTTTTCTGAGACAGTGACGACAATGGTCACATTATGTCCACCATTTTGATCTCTTCCTGTCCGCCATTTTTCTATGAATGTGACGACAATGGTCACATTGTGTCCACCATTTTGACTTTTTTCGTACCTCCATTTTCTATGAATGTGACGACAATGGTCACATTATGTCTACCATTTGTACCTCCTTCGTTCCATCATTTTCTATGAATGTGACGACAATGGTCACATTATGTCTACCATTTTTACCTCTTTCTGTCCGTCATTTTTCTATGAATGTGACGACTATGGTCACATTATGTCCACCATTTTGACTTTTTTCTATGAATGTGACGACAATGGTCACATTATGTCCACCATTTTGACCTCTTCCTGTCTGCCATTTTTCTAAGACAGTGACGCCAATGGTAACATTATGTCCACCATTTTTACCTCTTTCGTACCTCCATTTTCTATGAATGTGACGACAATGGTCACATTATGTCTACCATTTTTACCTCTTTCTGTCCGCCATTTTTCTATGAATGTGACGACAATTGTCACATTATGTCCATCATTTTAACCTCTTCCTGTCCGCCATTTTTCTAAGACAGTGACGACAATGGTAACATTATGTCCACCATTTTGACCTCTTTCTGTCCGCCAGTTTTCTATGAATATGACGACAATGATCGCATTATGTCCACCATTTGGACTTCTTCTTGTCCGCCATTTTTCAATGAATGTGACGACTATGGTCACATTATGTCCACAATTTTGATTCATTCCTGTCCGCCATTTTTCTATGAATGTGACGACAATGGTCACATTATGTCCACCATTTTGACTCCTTCTTGTCCGCCATTTTTCAATGAATGTGACGACTATGGTCACATTATGTCCACCATTTAGACCACTTCCTGTACGCCATTTTTTATGAATGTGACGACTATGGTCACATTATGTCCACAGTATTAACCTCTTTCTTTCCGCCAATTTTCTATGAATGTGAAGGTGACGACAATGGTCACATTATGTCCACTATAATGACCTCTTTTTGTCCGCCATTTTTCTTTGAATGTGTCGACAATGGTCACATTATGTCCACCATTTTGACCTCTTTCGGTCCGCTATTTTTCCATAAAGGTAACAACAATGGCCACATTATGTCTGCCATTTTTCCATAAAGGTGACGACAATGGTCACATTATGTCAATCATTTTGACTTTTTTCGTACCTCCATTTTCTATGAATGTGACGACAATGGTCACATTATGTCTACCATTTGTACCTCCTTCGTTCCATCATTTTCTATGAATGTGACGACAATGGTCACATTATGTCTACCATTTTTACCTCTTTCTGTCCGCCATTTTTCTATGAATGTGACGACAATGGTCACATTATGTCCACCATTTTGACCTCTTCCTGTCCGCCATTTTTCTAAGACAGTGACGACAATGGTAACATTATGTCCACCATTTTTACCTCTTTCTGTTCCGCCAGTTTTCTATGAATATGACGACAATGGTCGCATTATGTCCACCATTTTGACTTCTTCCTGTCCGCCATTTTTCTATGAATGTGACGACTATGGTCACATTATGTCCACCATTTTGACCTCTTCCTGTCCGCCATTTTTCTATGAATGTGACGACAATGGTCACATTATGTCCACCATTTTGACCTCTTCTTGTCCGCCATTTTTCTATGAATGTGACGACTATGGTCACATTATGTCCACCATTTTGACCTCTTCCTGTCCGCCATTTTTCTATGAATGTGACGACAATGGTCACATTATGTCCACCATTTTGACTTCTTTCTGTCCGCCATTTTTCTATGAATGTGACGACAATGGTCACATTATGTCCACCATTTGACCTCTTCGTGTCCGCCATTTTCTATGAATGTGACGACAATGGTCACATTATGTCTACCATTTTTACCTCTTTCTGTCCGTCATTTTTCTATGAATGTGACGACTATGGTCACATTATGTCCACCATTTTGACTTTTTTCTATGAATGTGACGACAATGGTCACATTATGTCCACCATTTTGACCTCATCCTGTCTGCCATTTTTCTAAGACAGTGACGCCAATGGTCACATTATGTCCACCATTTTGATCTCTTCTTGTCCGCCATTTTTCTGAGACAGTGACGACAATGGTCACATTATGTCTACCATTTTGATCTCTTCCTGTCCGCCATTTTTCTATGAATGTGACGACAATGGTCACATTATTCCACAATTTTGACCTCTTTCGGTACGCCTTTTTTCTAAATATTAGACGCCTATGGTCACAATATGTCCATAATTTTGACCTCTTCCTGTCCGCCAATTTTCTATGCATGTGACGGCAATGGTCACATTATTTCCACAGCTTTGACCTCTTTCTGTCCTCCATTTTTCTAAGAATGTGACGACAATGGTCACCTTGTGTCCACCATTTTGACCTCCATCGGTCCGCTATTTTTCTATGAATGTGATGACAATGGTCAATATATGTCCACCTTTTGGACCCCTTCCTGTCCGCCATTTTTCTATGAATGTGACGACTATGGTCACATTATGTCCACCATTTTGACCTCTTTCGGTCCGCTATTTTTCTATGAATGTTGACGAGCAATGGTCACATAATGTCCACAGTTTTGACCTCTTTCTGTCCGCCAGTTTTCTATGAATGTAACGACAATGGTCACATTATGTCCACCATTTTGACCTCTTTCTGTCCGCCATTTTTCTATAATGCTGACGACAATGGTCACATTATGTCCACCATTTTGATCTCTTCCTGTCCGCCATTTTCTCTGAGACAGTGACGACAATGGTCACATTATGTACCATTGACCTCTTTGTCCGCTTTTTCTATGAATACCGTCCATATTTCTACTATGAATGTGACGACAATGGTCACATTATGTCCTACATTTTGACCTCTTTCTGTCCTCCATTTTCTATGAATGTGACGACAATGGTCACATTATGTCCACCATTTTGACTCTTCTGTCCGCCATTTTCTATGAATGTGACGACAATGGTCACATTATGTCCCACCATTTTGATCCTCTTCCTGTCCGCCATTTTTCTATGAATGTGCAGTGACGACAATGGTCACATTATGTCCACCATTTTGATCTCTTCCTGTCCGCCATTTTTCTATGAATGTGACGACAATGGTCACATTATGTCCACCATTTTGACCTCTTTCTGTCCGCCATTTTCTATGAATAGTGACGACAATGGTCACATTATGTCCACCATTTGTACCTCTTCGTGTCCGCCATTTTTCTATGAATGTGACGACAATGGTCACATTATATCCACCATTTTTACCTCTTTCTGTCCGCCATTTTTCTATGAATGTGACGACATGGTCACATTATTCCACCATTTTGACTTTTTTCTCTATGAATGTGACGACAATGGTCACATTATGTCCACCATTTTGACCTCTTCCTGTCCGCCATTTTTCTAAGAATGTGACGACAATGGTCACATATGTCCACTATTTTTGACCCTTTCGTACCTCCATTTTCTATGAATGTGACGACAATGGTCACATTATGTCCACCATTTTTACCTCTTTCTGTCCGCCATTTTTCTATGAATGTGACGACAATTGTCACATTATGTCCATCATTTTAACCTCTTCCTGTCCGCCATTTTTCTAAGACAGTGACGACAATGGTAACATTATGTCCACCATTTTGACCTCTTTCTGTCCGCCAGTTTTCTATGAATATGACGACAATGATCGCATTATGTCCACCATTTGGACTTCTTCTTGTCCGCCATTTTTCAATGAATGTGACGACTATGGTCACATTATGTCCACAATTTTGATTCATTCCTGTCCGCCATTTTTCTATGAATGTGACGACAATGGTCACATTATGTCCACCATTTTGACTCCTTCTTGTCCGCC
>JAWNND010001080.1:0-11394 GCA_035043265.1 Drosophila testacea | reverse complement strand
TTCATTCTGGGCGAAGAGGCCTAGGCATCCACAATTTGAAATAAACTTAATCTGCGTGCAGATATATGAAGTCTTCATACCAAATTTGGTGCTCCTAGGTCTTACCATCTCTGAGATCCGCGTCGTTCATACGGACGAACTGACAGACCGGACGTGGCTATATCGAGTCGGCTGTTAAAGCTGGTCAAGAATATATATACTTTATGGGGCCTGCCCAAGCTTCCTTAACGACCTTAACTTTATATGTACTTTTTTAAGGGTACAGGGTCTAAAAACCTAAATCTAAATATGTTTCAACTTGTTTTGCAAATACTGAGAATCGCCCAGAGAGGCGCACACCGAGACATGTGTAATTATGAGCTGCGGTTGCTGCGATAGGCAGCTGATTATGAGTCACACCTCATTAAGAGGAACAACAGCAACAAAACAGACAAGTAACAACAACAACAACAACAACAACAACAGCTTAATCAAGCTCATCAACAAAGCTGCCACAAAGGGAGACGACACCGACGCGACGGACGCTTCACATGCAACTTAATTCATATAAAAGTCACATAAAGTAAATAAGTTTGATTATGCGTCATCAAAAGGGATGAGCCAAAAAGGTGGGAGAGCTTAAGGGTGAGGGTGTTGTTGGAGTCTGTGTGGCAGTGGCATGTGGCATGTGGCAGTTGTCGCAGTTGTAGTAATTAACATTCACAATGAAAATGAAAATGAAAATGAAAACGAGCAAGTGCAGCGGTTAGATCGGGGTTCCCTTTCCCTTATCCCTTCCCACCATGGGTCAGTGTTTTGGGTAAAAGTTTTTAATAACCCGCAACAACAAACATGGCCGAGGACAGTCGAAGGATAACAACTATCAACAACAACAACAACAACAACAACAACAACAACAACAACAACAACAACCGCCAACAGCCGCAATAATGACACACACACACACACACACACACACACACACACAAACAGAGAAAACTTTGACAATGTAGCCGTGCGTGCTGAAGCCCCACACTTGCCCCACTGTGCGCACCACAGAGCCGCACATCCCTGATGCCTGAAGCCTGAACGGAAAAGGATTTCAGCCACAATGAAACAGCTATGAAAACCACAAAATGTGTTGCCTGCCTGCCATTGGCATTATGGGTGGTGCGGGTTATACGGCACAGTGGGCCAAAAGTCGTTCATTTTAGTCACATTTGTTAGACCTCAAAATCATAGACTATCGATTAAAAATTGTACAGTAAATTTACCAAATGTGTTTTCCATAATCTAGAGATTTCAAAAAGGAAAGAGATTTCTTTTTATTTTAAAATGTTTTCAAAGTATCAAAATTTGCCTGCCTTAAATAAATACCGAATTTGAAGCAAATTATTAACAATCAGTTTGTTCCTAATGTATTTTATGCAATTTGATTAAATTAAATTATAAATTAAAATTTTTTTTTAGAATTTTAAAGCATTTCTTGGAATTTTCCAATTTGGTTTTGGGCTGAACAAAGTTTGTGGCACTTACCTGTGTTTAAGCTTTTTCACTTTATTCTTCCGATAAGTTCAACCCACATCAAAAGCGTGTTCAACTAAAATAAATAAACAAAAAATATATTATAATTAATAACAAAAATGTATATCAAGTTAAATGTAAATAAAAGTGTGTAATATAATGGGTTAGTATACCAATAAATGTATATGTACTTTATTGTAAGAAAGTCTTTTAATTTATTATACATATATATGCATACATTTTGAATATTGTGGAAATATAGAAAATTTAATTGGTTAACTAAGAAAAACAAATAAATAGGAATTGAAATGTTTTTTTTTGCAGAAATATTGTTTTCTTAAAGAAAACATTTGTATTTTTGCAGCTATTAATTAATTCTGTTATTCTAAAAGTGCATTTTGGACCACTGTGTGTTGCAACTTGGTGACAATACGCAACATCAAATTGTTGACCACACACAGACAGAATGCACAAGGTGGTCAAGAGGTATGGAAAAGAGGGGATAGAAAGTTGAAGGGGATGTGGCATCGTCTGGATGAATGGATATTCAATCGCAACGAGTGTGTGTTACAATTGAAGCGGTTTTAAAATAAACGAATGTGGCTTATTACGCACACACACGCTCACACACACACGCACAACAAAATAAATGTCAAATTGAAATTGACATGCTGTGACAGCAACACACAGACAAGGAAAGAAGAGACCAACGATAGACAGACATTCAAAAGGAGAGAGAAAGAGAGAGAGAAACAGAGGTGAGGAGAGAGTGAAAAGAGAGAGAGCGAGAAAGAGAGAGAGAGAGAGAGAGAGAGAGAGAGAGAGAGAGGGAGAGAGGAAGAGAGGGAAAGGAATTGAAAGTCGACTGTGATGCAGTCAATGCCAGTTTCAGGCCTGTTTGTTGCTACCAAATGCGCTTCACGCCCACAACAATTAGAGTGAGCTGAGTACAGTGACTACTCATTAAAGAGTACGCTATAAAAGTGTGTGTTGAAGTCGAGCATGCTCGATAGTGAGATACTCTCTGCCCGAATGAAACAACATACAAATAGTCAATAAAATAAGTTTAGTAAGTATATAAGAATTCAAGAAGTCAAAATCTCTTTCTCACTAACAATCGCTGTCGCTCAAAATCTCTGTCTGTTGCATACATTGTCACAAAGTTGATATACTCTTCAGTGACGTTAATAAACTATTGTTGTCCTTCACAGTTCCAGAAAATCAACACATTTTAATGAGCCCTTCACTCGGTCAAATCAAAATGTCTCTTTGCGGTTTGTTCAATTAATTTATAACATTTAATTAATTCACTTTTTATATAAACTATTAAAAACGAAACTTTTCACTTTGTATTATTTAAAAACTTTAGTAGTCGTCATTATGGTCTACGCACTTTGAAGCTGAGTTCATTTAACCATACAGCTGTAGAAAGAATTTTATTTAAACAATAAAAAAAAATAATACTTATATTATTATACATTTTAAAAATATATTTGGGTCTTTTTAAATTTAATCTGATTGATAGTTGGGAATTTTTTCTTACGTTTTACGTGAATTGACGGTTAAGTTAGTTACGTAAGATCTTAACTAGACATTGAAAAAAGAGGCCCAAATTTGGTTGTACAAAAACTTAAATAGTTAATAAAAAAAATTAGGAAAAATCCATTTTGGAATTCGAGCCCACATTGAACACCTTGTCTCTGTCTCTATCTTTCTCTCTCTCTCTCTCTCTCTCTCTCTCTCTCTTTTTTTTCTCTCCCAAAGACTCTTCTCCCTCCCGCCCACTCGCTTCCTCTGTTATTTTTTGCCCCTGTCAACATTTTAGGCACTTGACATCAACTTGAGGCGGACGCAACCCTCATCAGGGAATCGTTTTGTGTGCTGGGGTTTGATGTGGAACATGGCGACACTTGGACACCTGGAGGCGCCACCAATTTGTCAGCGTGCCACGTGGTGTTGCCTGAAGGCACAGTTTCAAGCTTTGATCACACGGGCTAATCAGATTTTAAAGGGTATTTAAAGAAACAAAACAAAACAAAAAAAAGTGCTGCTGCTGTAGGGCGTGTTGGGTGTCAAGTGAAAAATGTAAACCTAACACTCAGCAGGGTGTGAGGCATGCGGCATGTGGCATGTGGCATGGGGGGCATGGGGCATGCTCTACTCGACCGGGCTAATTTTATTAATGTTTCCAATTTTGAACGGATGGTAAGAGTTTGCCATCTTTTTGTATGGGGCATATACAGGTGGGTGTGGCAAGGGGGTGGTAGTGGGAGGGACAGAAACAAGAGGGGTTGGCAGGGGGACTGGGGGCTGGACTGTTGCAGGGTTGCGTTGCTTACGCGCGCAATTAAATATGAAATATTTAAGAGCTGTCTGAGTGTAAGAGGGAAACCCCAAGGCACAGGCTGTGTTCCAGGGGCGTGGCAAGGGAGGAGAAGAGGAAAAATTGATGGGGAGGGGGAGGGGAAGGGTACAAGAAGCCAGTGGCAGGTACCACAATGTGCGTTCGTTCAACTTGTCGAATAACTTTGGAGCAAACAAAAGCCGGCAGACGGAACTGGAAACTGGCTACGTTGAAGCTAATTAATAATTTTTAGGCTATTCAGCAGATTGATGGTGCTGCGGGGGGACGAAGGGGAACACGGGAGAAGGGTGGAAAGAGGGTGAGAGTATTCAGTGAGTGGGAAAAGTATAGTCGCAGGTAAACTTTTGACTCGAGTTGATTAAGTTGCTTTTTAATGAAGTTCAAAGTGATTTCACTTGCAATTAATGCCCGACACGACACGGCAAAGTCCTTCGAGGACCTCCAAAAGGATCTAAGAACGTGATTGATGTCAAAGAAGAGTTTGTAGGCAGCGTTTTGAGCTAATCACATTGCCAAGAATGTGCCGAAAAGTCCCGAGCATAGCAGACAAACAAATGCTCTGCAATCAGCGGAAGAAATAAACAACTCAATAAATACAACAAAGAAATGAAGGAAAACAAAATCGATTTATAGGAAAATATCACGTTAAGGACCTTAAATGTAAAACAGCATTAAAATCTGAATATTTATCTAAAAAATCCTTGTAGTACTTGGCAATCGGAATACTAATATCAATTCACATAAACTCATTTAACTATTAAATTATAAAATATCGGAGTATATTTGTATATTATAATTATATTTGAATATTCTTACAATATACAATAAACAATAGGTGAAGCTTCCCTTGCCTAACTCACTGAAAAATCAGTGTAGTTTTCCCAAATAAAATGAATAAAAGATATTGGTTTTAAGAGATGTTTAATATTCTATTTCTATGGTATAAACTTGAACATGGAGTTGTTAATGTGCATGTTAAATGTTTGGTCCTTCTTCATTTACATTTTTTGGCATCTCTACTGGATCTTCTGATTGTCCATCAGGGCAGTCACACCCAGTACATACTGTCTAGCGACGCGACGGACATAACCCTGGTTGGTGGCATCGTACATGACATTTGGCAACAGACGTTGCATCATTTCCTCGTGGCAACGAAGACGCTGGCATAGTTCCCGTAAGATAAAGGCATAACTTATCGGTTGACTCTTGTCGGACAGAATGTTGAGCAAACATGTCAAGATAATTTGATGCCACTGTTGTTGTAGGGCAGATACAATTTGTGAACGAGACGGTTTTGTCTGCTGTTGCTGCTGTTGTGGCTGCTGCTGTTGCTGCTGTTGTAGCTGTTGCTGTTGCCGCTGATATTGCTGCTGATGTTGCTGTTGCTGCTGCTGCTGCTGTTGTTGTTGCCGCTGATATTGCTGCTGCTGTTGCTGCTGTGGCTGCAACATTGGCTGCTGCTGTGGCTGCAACATTGACTGCTGCTGAGAGCGACGCATTGACTTGCCACGATTATTTCCCGGCTTGAAAGCAATTGGGGCATTGGTATATTGCTGTGGCAAAGCCTGATAAGCATGGGGCAACTGCTGTTGATATGTGATCTGTTGCGGCATGGATTGTGGCAACGGCGGTGGCATCTCATATACATTCGGTAGCTGTGGCACATACGATAATTGCTGTGGCAAGTTCGGTGGCAACTGCTGTGACAGAAATTGTACTGGTTGCTGCTGTGGCAAGATCGATGGCTGCCGCTCTAGAGGCAATTGCAATGGCTGCTGCTGCTGTGGTGAATTCACTGGCGACTGTGGCAAGTTCACTGGTTGTTGTGGCAAGTTCACTGGCTGTTGTGGCAACTGCAATGGCTGATACCCATCGGACGGCTGCTGATATGTCACTAATGGCATTGTGCCGGCGTCATCTTGAGACATCTGAGGCAGCTGTGGTGGCAACTGTTGGTAGACATGGGTTATCGGCTGATAATTGGTGGCACCTGAAGGATTCATCAATTGTGGTGGCACCTGCGGTGGCAGCTGCTGTGGCAAGTGCTCGTGTGGAGTTCGCTGCTGATAAAAGCTCTCACCAGTCGACGGATTTGATGGGTTCGAATTCAAATATGTTGGAAACGGATATACTTGCAACACTTGACCATTCAACGAGGGCGGGGCTTCAGAAATCGGAACCCATACAACTTGCGGCTGTGCCCCATTTTGTGGCACACTCTCCACCTTATTGACATTGTCAGCAGCCATCATTTGATTGGATTCTTGCCACTTGTTCTCCTCAATGGCATTGAAGACTGCTCCACCAGCACGTGGATGAAAAGCTTTAGCCGCTGGATTAAGCGTCGAACGATTGAAACATTTTGTTGCATAAGCCATTTTCGTTGAAAATTTATAATGATAAGGAAAAAATCTAATTTAAATTTTTCACAAAATTGTTCACTAAAACCTTGCTCGATTTTCTACTAAAAGTAAAAGTGACTTCAAAGATTATTGACGCAAGGCCTACTATATCGGTATAGATTTCCTTTTATTTGTTTGACAATTTTGACAGCAATTGTGATATAATATATGCGACAACCGAAATACCCCGCATTTACATCTCCAGAGGTTCGGCATTTTAGTTAATCACTTTGCAGAGCTTTTTAGCATAACTGGACTTAAGAAAATAAAACATAAACGTTTACAAATTTCATTTAAAGTGTTGATTCATATCAACAACATTAAAATTTGAGTAAATTAAAAACAAGAGATTTAAAATTTCAGAAAAATATTTGTAAGCAAGACAGTTGCAGGAGTTCCCCTATTAACCTAGCGAGTCCTAAAAGAACAGACTTTAGTGTTTAAACTATAAATCACACTATGTATTAATGACTAAATATGATTTTTACATCTATATATATAAGACTCTTTGTCCTCACTGACTGACTGACTCACTGACTCACTGACTCACTGACTCACTGACTCACTGACTCACTGACTTAGTCATCACGCTGTAGGCCAAACGGTTCAAGATATTGAGATGAAATTTTTACACAACATAGCTGAGACATAATTATCGTGCAATAAGACGGGATTTTTTGATATCCCCACTGGAAGGGGCTAAAATGGGGGTCAAATGTCAAAATTGCTTAGTATGAAATTTTGTTTTGTTTTTTGAGCTATCTTAACCAAACTCACAGATTATGTATTTCTTACTCACTGCTACATCCTGAGAAAATTTGGTCAAGATCGGACCACTATATCATATAGCTGCCATAGGAACAACCAGATGCAAATTAAAACTTTGTATGAAGATCTTTGTTATTTTTTGAGATATCTCAACCAAACTCACAGATTATGTATTTCTTACTCACTGCTACATCCTGAGAAAATTTGGTCAAGATCGGGCCACTATATCATATAGCTGCCATAGGAACAACCAGATGCAAATTAAAACTTTGTATGAAGATCTTTGTTATTTTTTGAGATATCTCAACCAAACTCACAGATTTTGGATTTCGTACTCACTGCTACATCTTGAGAAAATTTGGTCAAGATCGGACCACTATATCATATAGCTGCCATAGGAACAACCAGATGCAAAATAAAACTTTGTATGAAGATCTTTGTTATTTTTTGAGATGTCTCAACCAAACTCACAGATTATGGATTTCGTTCTCACTGCTACATCCTGAGAAAATTTGGTCAAGATCGGACCACTATATGATATAGCTGCCATTGGAACAACCAGATGCAAATTAAAACTTTGTATGAAGATCTTTGTTATTTTTTGAGATATCTCAACCAAACTCACAGATTTTGGATTTCGTACTCACTGCTACATCCTGAGAAAATTTGGTCAAGATCGGACCACTATATCATATAGCTGCCATAGGAACAACCAGATGCAAAATAAAACTTTGTATGAAGATCTTTGTTATTTTTTGAGATATCTCAACCAAACTCACAGATTATGTATTTCTTACTCACTGCTACATTCTGAGAAAATTTGGTCAAGATCGGATCACTATATCGTATAGCTGCCATAGGAACAGTGGCTTTTAATGCTATTAATAAACAATCAAAAGAAGATTGACAAGGGAGGGGAGGGGAGGGGGTTGTTACGATTCATTTGTGTTGCGGCTTTCAAAATCAATTTTCAGTATATGGCACTGTTACTGCTCTTGCTGCAATAATCCAATTGCAGCGAAAACTTTAAAACAGCGAGCAGCGAAAATGTAAATTCTCTATATTATGTAAAGTACTACTTATTACTATTATCTTAAGTCCAATTACAGGAAAAATTGAATTTACAATTCCCGCTATCTAATTAGAAATGACATAAGGTCTGGCTATAGCTGTGAGAAATGTTTCCTATTTTCACTTCACATTTTTCCCCGAGATTTCAGCGAGCGTAGCGAGCCGGGGGTTGGCGAGCGAAGCGAGCAGGGGGCAAACCCCTAGTCTATATATATAAAACTCTTTGTCCTGACTCACTGACTGACTGAGTCATCACGCTGTAGGCCAAACGGTTCAAGATATTGAGATGAAATTTTTACACAACATAGCTGAGACATAATTATCGTGCAATAAGACGGGATTTTTTGATATCCCCACTGGAAGGGGCTAAAATGGGGGGTCAAAGGTCAAAATTGCTTAGTATGAAATTTTTTTGTTTTTTGAGCTATCTTAACCAAACTCACAGATTATGTATTTCTTACTCACTGCTACATCCTGAGAAAATTTGGTCAAGATCGGACCACTATATCATATAGCTGCCATAGGAACAACCAGATGCAAATTTAAACTTTGTATGAAGATCTTTGCTATTTTTTGAGATATCTCAACCAAACTCACAGATTATGTATTTCTTACTCACTGCTACATCCTGAGAAAATTTGGCTCAAGATCGGATCACTATATCGTATAGCTGCCATAGGAACAGTAGCTTTTAATGCTATTAATAAACTATCAAAAGAAGATGGACAAGGGGTGGGGGAGGGGGAGGGGGGTGTAACGATTCATTTGTGTTGCGGCTTTCAAAATCAATTTTCAGTATATGGCACTGTTACTCGCTCTTGCTGCAATAATCCAATTGCAGCGAAAACTTTAAAACAGCGAGCAGCGTAAATGTAAATTCTCTATATTATATAAAGTACTACTTATTACTATTATCTTAAGTCCAACTACAGGGAAAAATTGAATTTACAATTCCCGCTATCTAATTAGAAATGACATAAGGTCTGGCTATAGTTTCTCACATACTACTTATTACTATTTTCTTAAGTCCATCTACAGGGAAAAATTGAATTTACAATTCCCGCTATCTAATTAGAAATGACATAAGGTCTGGCTATAGCTGTGAGAAATGTTTCCTATTTTCACTTCACATTTTTCCCCGAGATTTCAGCGAGCGTAGCGAGCAGGGAGTTGGCGAGCGAAGCGAGCAGGAGGCAAACCCCCTAGTATAATATATAAGCAACGTATCTTCGTTCTGACTGTTTCATTAATTTAAAATCAATTGCAGTGTGTATAGGGTATTTAGTAAGTTAAATAAACTATTGAGCCCTGATACTTCATCAAAGTTAAAGAAATAAAATATGATAGCCCAAAATTTGTTGAATCTAAAGATTGCTGAATGTTGAAGATATCAACTCTGTAATTAATGACAAGTTCCGCATAAAATTTAATTTTCATTAGCAATATTTTGCTGATAATAGTAGTTATCAATATGGTTTCTATGGAGATGTCTGGACGGGTATTCTCAGTCTGGTTTGGTTCGTTGTCGGCTCAACAATATGTTCTTCAGCTACGTTATCAGTACCACGCGATATAAATATCTCGGTGTCTGTTTTTTAACAATGTTCTTTTTCATTTGCATATCAATGCAAAATATCGGTTTAAATAAGTATAATATGTATAGTAGGAAACCAAGTTGGGATTGTTATAACAAAAACTGATCATATGGATAGTGGAATTAATAATGATGAACGAGCACAGATAAAAAATACTTCTTCTCCACTGTACTACGTCGATAATAGTCAGTGTAAAATTCCTTATATAGATCCATTTGCTGAGGAAGTGATGAGAATCTACAAATCAAAAGTATTTGAGACATGTACCAATGAATCGGATCTAGTTAGACCTATCTTTGATAAGAATACTAAGCGCTATGTGCTCCATATCAACAATAGTGTCATATCACAAATACTCAATTCTAGTGAAATAAAATACACCTGCTATTATCAGGAAATTACACGCAATGATAAGCGTGGGATGAATTTAATGTAAGGTTCTACGAGTAGTAAGTATATTTATCTGTTTTCAGAAATGAATGATAGCAAGCAAGTGTGACAAATTTTGACTTAAACTGAATCTAATCAAAGCCTTAAAGATACGAGTATAATGACGCTTGTAGACCATGTAATGTGAGGCATAACTGTCATCGAATATACTGTTATCTTCTTTCAAAAATTTTAAAACCTTGCCAAAATCAATCGTAACAAAAATAAAATTGAAAATTAGAAAAATATAAAAAAAGATTTTAGATGAACAATTTAAATAATAATTAATATTTATTTAAATAATAATTAATGTAATAATAATTTAATTTAAATAATTTAATTTAGTACCGATTAATAATATTTTTCTCATTATCATTATAGAGACTTTTTTTTAACTATTTACAATTTTAAATATTTGTTGACAACTTTCATTCCACGTTAAATAAACATAAATATAAAAAAAGTTAAAATATCAATAGTCACGTTTAGTTTAGACATACTCAACAGTCTGTCTTTTTGTCCATATTCTTTGTTAAACTTATTTTTTTATACCCTTGCAGAGGGTATTATAATTTTGTCACGAAGTTTGTAACGCATTGAAGGAGGCGTGTCAGAACCCATAAAGTATATATATTCTTGATCAGGGCGACGAGCTTAGTCGATATAGCCATGTCCGTCTGTCCGTCTGTCCGTCTGTCTGTTTGTCTGTTTCTATGCAAACTAGTCTCTCAGTTTTGAAGCTATCTTGATGAAACTTGGTACAGAACCGTCTTTTTGCTGCACGCAGTACATATGTCGGAACCGGCCGGATCGGATAACTATATCATATAGCTGCCATAGGAACGATCGGTTGGAAATAAACATTTAGTATGAAAAATTTTTTTGTTTCTCAAAATATCTCAACTAAATATACACATTGTGTGTTTGATTAAGTTTTTAACAGGCTGACCAAATTTGGTGTAAATCGGGCTACTATATCATATAGCTGCCATAGGAACGATCGGTTCGAAAACAACATTAAGTATGAAAAACTTTTTGTTTCTCAAAATATCTCAACCAAATATACACATTGTGTGTTTGATTAAGTTTTAAAGAGGCTGACCAAATTTGGTGTAAATCGGACAATTGTATCATATAGCTGCCATAGGAACGATCGGTTCAAAATCAACCTTTAACAAATTTTGTAAAAAATCTGACGGCTTACGCAGGGCACTGCAAGGGTATTCAAACTTTGGCGCGCCAAAGTTAGCTTGCGCTATAT
>JAWNND010001077.1:0-38124 GCA_035043265.1 Drosophila testacea | reverse complement strand
GGATTAAAGGTCAAAATGGCTTAGTATGAAATTTTTTTTGTTTTTTGAGCTATCTTAACCAAACTTAACCTTACTCACTGCTACTCACTGTTGGCCCAGAGCACTAACACTAACACCGGCAACATCATTGTAATCAATCAGTGCTGACCAGCTTCAAGCGTTATGCTATGCTTGACATTGAGAAGACCGGAAGAACGGCAATAACAACAACAAACAGCAGCAACGGCATTTGCAGAAACAACACAGTATAAACGCAGTGAGTAAAGTGTGATGTGCGAAAAGCGAAGTGGTTTGGTAAAGAGACTGAGAGCCAGAAAGACTGAACTCCTGAAGCTGTTAAATAGCAAAAATGTTATAAGTTGGGACAACTTGGTCAAATTACGTGCCGAAGTTGAACACATAAAAACATTGTTATCAGTTCGAAAAAGTCAAATAACAGCCGTGCACACATCCACCAACCCTGTAATTCCAAACATTTCGAAGAAAATACTTACACAATCTTCACCCAAAACAAAGGAGATTCCGAAGTTAAAGAAGACCTGCCCCAATGACTGCGAGGGACCATTAAGCTCACCTCACTGTGAGTACACCTCTGCAGCCAGCACTGGCGCCCCATCATAAAAGTACCTCAACATAGAAGAAGAAGATTGTGTGTTTAATACAGCTTCATACATTCTTACAAAATTTGGTTAATATCGAACAGCTATATGATATAGCTGTGATAGGAACGATCGGTTCGAAATCAACATTTAGTATGAAAAACTATTTTGTTTCTCAAGATATCTCAACAAAATTCACAGATAGCGTAATCGACACAGTTTCGCACATCCTTACCATGCAGCTGCTTTGAAAGTCAACAACGCACTAAAACTGCCGAACACAAAAATGCATAGCGGAAGCTTCGCTCGCGATGCTTCTGCTTGGACGGAATAGTGGATGGCAAACGACGAAAGAACCGTTGATTATTCTCGACGCTTGCTCTCACATAGCGATGAGCACCTCAAACAGTGTTGTCAGAAAAGCTTTTTCTTTCCAGAAAATCTAGCTTTTTCGCTAACGAAAGTAGGCTTTTCATTAGAAATTCTTACATTTTGTATCAGGATATCGGGCAGACAGTTCAGCCGTCGCTTTTAACATTTTTTTAAGCTTAGAAAATATATATTTGATTAACGAACGTGACCTTGACTAGAATTTTCCCATTTAGTCTTTAAGACATTTTAAGACCCTGCACTTTGAGAAATTACACAAAAGTCTATTAAGTTTGTGAAGATGTGTGTAACAGGCAGAAGGAGGCGTGGCGGACTCCATAAAGTATATAAATTCTTGATCAGCAAAGAGACGCTAGCGACCTCTGTGCTTATTAACTTATCTTCGTAGTGGCGCCATCTATTGAAATTTCTTGTACGCAACATTGAGGAACAATTTTATAGTGACCGCTTTGCACTCAAAGAGTACGGCTCCACCGTAGCTTACTGCATTTTTAGACCCTGAAATTTAAAAAAGTAAAAATGAGTCTATAATGTTTTTGCAAAAAAAAGTGCGTAAGAGGCAGTAGAGGCGTGACAGACACCACAAAGTGTATAAATTCTTGATCAGCATCAACAGCCGTCTGTCTATCTGTTTCATTTTGTGTCACCTAGATCTCAAAGAGTATAAGAGCTAGAGACACCAATCTTGGTATGTACGTTCATCTATATCTTTCATTGATTAAATTTGTTTTTTAATTTTGTCGAATTACAAGAGAACTTTTAGGCGCCTTGATTTTTGCTACATGTAATATATACTATGGTCGTGTCCTGAAAATTTCATTCAAATCGGATGATAAACGCGGAAGTTATTCAACTAACACTGTTACGGGCAAAAGGAAGAGGACGAGAAGCTAGCGACCTCTATGCTTATTAACTTATCTTCGTAGTGGCGCCATCTATTGAAATTTCTTGTACGCAACATTGAGGAACAATTTTATAGTGACCGCTTTGCACTCAAAGAGTACGGCTCCACCGTAGCTTACTGCATTTTTAGACCCTGAAATTTAAAAAAGTAAAAATGGGTCTATAATGTTTTTGCAAAAAAAAGTGCGTAAGAGGCAGTAGAGGCGTGACAGACACCACAAAGTGTATATATTCTTGATCAGCATCAGAAGCCGAGACGATGTAGCCATGTCCGTCTGTCTCTTCATCCGTATGGACGAAAGGATTTCAGAGATGGTAAGACCTAGGAGCTCCAAATATGGTATGAAAACGTCTTATACCTTCTTTTTTATTTCAAATTAAAAATAACTATATAACTAAACCTATTTTCAAGCTACAGATTTGAGGTCTGGCACGAAAAATATTTAAGTGAAACTTTGATCAAGATCGGATAATAAACACGAAAGATTTACTACGCCAATATAATTTGAAAAACAAAATGAGTTTGGTTTAGTTTGGTCGCCAATAGACAAAACATACAACAACAAAATACGTTACGCCTACACCTATTTACATAAATACGCACAATCGTATATGCATTGGTATCTATTTCATACATGAATGCATGCAAAACATACAAACATGCATTGTAACATATCATTTCTCTATTTCTCTCATTTTGCACTTGTTCTCTCTTTCTTCGCTCTCTACTGATGCTCGCGCTCACATTCTGAGTCGCCTGCCACGCGCCAATACAAAGGCGTAGCTAGCACTTTTAATTAGGGGACTTTTATGTTCATGGAGAAATGCAGCCTCTTGATCATTATTGGCTACGCCTATGCAGATTTGTCAATTTTCCCACGCATCTTTGTGCTGGCGTGTAATTTTAATTGTATTAATTTGCTACATTATTATACCCTTGCAGAGGGTATTATAATTTTGTCACGAAATGTGTAACGCATTGAAGGAGGCCTCACAGACCCCATAAAGTATATATATTCTTGATCAGGGCGACGAGCTGAGTCGATATAGCCATGTCCGTCTGTCCGTCTGTTTCTATGCAAACTAGTCTCTCAGTTTTGAAGCTATCTTGATGAAACTTGGTAGAGGTCCGTCTTTTTGCTGCACGCAGTACATATGTCGGAACCGGCCGGATCGGATAACTATATTATATTGCTGCCATAGGAACGATCGGTTGGAAATAAAGATTAAGTATGAAAAACTTTTTTGTTTCTCAATATATCTCAACAAAATTCACAAATTTTGTGTTTGATTCAGATTTATATATTCTGACCGAATTTTGTGCAACTACTTTATCATATAGCTGCCATAGGAACAAACGGTTCGAAATCAACATCTAACAAATTTTGTATAGTAAAACTCTTTGTCCTGATTCATTGACTGACTGAGTCCTCACGCTGTAGGCCAAACGGTTCAAAATATTGAGATGAAATTCTTACCCAACATAGCTGAGACATAATTATCGTGCAATAAGACGGGATTTTTTGATATCCCCACTGGAAGGCGCTAAAAAGGGGATCAAAGGTCAAAATGGCTTAGTATGAAATTTTTTTTGTTTTTTGAGCTATCTTAACCAAACTTAACCTTACTCACTGCTACTCACTGTTGGCACAGAGCACTAACACTAACACCGGCAACATCATTGTAATCAATCAGTGCTGACCAGCTTCAAGCGTTATGCTATGCTTGACATTGAGAAGACCGGAAGAACGGCAGTAACAACAACAAACAGCAGCAACGGCATTTGCAGAAACAACACAGTATAAACGCAGTGAGTAAAGTGTGATGTGCGAAAAGCGAAGTGGTTTGGTAAAGAGACTGAGAGCCAGAAAGACTGAACTCCTGAAGCTGTTAAATAGCAAAAATGTTATAAGTTGGGACAACTTGGTCAAATTACGTGCCGAAGTTGAACACATAAAAACATTGTTATCAGTTCGAAAAAGTCAAATAACAGCCGTGCACACATCCACCAACCCTGTAATTCCAAACATTTCGAAGAAAATACTTACACAATCTCCACCCAAAACAAAGGAGATTCCGAAGCTAAAGAAGACCTGCCCCAATGACTGCGAGGGACCATTAAGCTCACCTCACTGTGAGTACACCTCTGCAGCCAGCACTGGCGCCCCATCATAAAAGTACCTCAACATAGAAGAAGAAGATTGTGTGTTTAATACAGCTTCATACATTCTTACAAAATTTGGTTAATATCGAACAGCTATATGATATAGCTGTGATAGGAACGATCGGTTCGAAATCAACATTTAGTATGAAAAACTATTTTGTTTCTCAAGATATCTCAACAAAATTCACAGATAGCGTAATTAACACAGTTTCGCACATCCTTAGCATGCAGCTGCTTTGAAAGTCAACAACGCACTAAAACTGCCGAACACAGAAATGCATAGCGGAAGCTTCGCTCGCGATGCTTCTGCTTGGACGGAATAGTGGTTTTTCCAGAAAATCTAGCTTTTTCGCTAACGAAAGTAGGCTTTTCATTAGAAATTCTTACATTTTGTATCAGGATATCGGGCAGACAGTTCAGCCGTCGCTTTTAACATTTTTTTAAGCTTAGAAAAAATATATTTGATTAACGAACGTGACCTTGACTAGAATTTTCCCATTTAGTCTTTAAGACATTTTAAGACCCTGCACTTTGAGAAATTACACAAAAGTCTATTAAGTTTGTGAAGATGTGTGTAACAGGCAGAAGGAGGCGTGGCGGACCCCATAAAGTATATAAATTCTTGATCAGCAAAGAGACGCTAGCGACCTCTGTGCTTATTAACTTATCTTCGTAGTGGCGCCATCTATTGAAATTTCTTGTACGCAACATTGAGGAACAATTTTATAGTGACCGCTTTGCACTCAAAGAGTACGGCTCCACCGTAGCTTACTGCATTTATAGACCCTGAAATTTAAAAAAGTAAAAATGAGTCTATAATGTTTTTGCAAAAAAAAGTGCGTAAGAGGCAGTAGAGGCGGGACAGATACCACAATGTGTATATATTCTTGATCAGCATCAGAAGCCGAGACGATGTAGCCATGTCCGTCTGTCTCTTCATCCGTATGGACGAAAGGATTTCAGAGATGGTAAGACCTAGGAGCTCCAAATATGGTATGAAAACGTCTTATACCTTCTTTTTTATTTCAAATTAAAAATAACTATATAACTAAACCTATTTTCAAGCTACAGATTTGAGGTCTGGCACGAAAAATATTTAAGTGAAACTTTGATCAAGATCGGATAATAAACACGAAAGATTTACTACGCCAATATAATTTGAAAAATAAATTGCGTTTGGTTTAGTTTGGTCGCCAATAGACAAAACATACAACAACAAAATACGTTACGCCTACACCTATTTACATAAATACGCACAATCGTACATGCATTGGTATCTATTTCATACATGAATGCATGCAAAACATACAAACATGCATTGTAACATATCATTTCTCTATTTCTCTCATTTTGCACTTGTTCTCTCTTTCTTCGCTCTCTACTGATGCTCGCGCTCACATTCTGAGTCGCCTGCCACGCGCCAATACAAAGGCGTAGCTAGCACTTTTAATTAGGGGACTTTTATGTTCATGGAGAAATGCAGCCTCTTGATCATTATTGGCTACGCCTATGCAGATTTGTCAATTTTCCCACGCATCTTTGTGCTGGCGTGTAATTTTAATTGTATTAATTTGCTACATTATTATACCCTTGCAGAGGGTATTATAATTTTGTCACGAAATGTGTAACGCATTGAAGGAGGCCTCACAGACCCCATAAAGTATATATATTCTTGATCAAAGCGACGAGCTGAGTCGATATAGCCATGTCCGTCTGTCCGTCTGTTTCTATGCAAACTAGTCTCTCAGTTTTGAAGCTATCTTGATGAAACTTGGTAGAGGTCCGTCTTTTTGCTGCACGCAGTACATATGTCGGAACCGGCCGGATCGGATAACTATATTATATTGCTGCCATAGGAACGATCGGTTGGAAATAAAGATTAAGTATGAAAAACTTTTTTGTTTCTCAATATATCTCAACAAAATTCACAAATTTTGTGTTTGATTCAGATTTATATATTCTGACCGAATTTTGTGCAACTACTTTATCATATAGCTGCCATAGGAACAAACGGTTCGAAATCAACATCTAACAAATTTTGTATAGTAAAACTCTTTGTCCTGATTCATTGACTGACTGAGTCCTCACGCTGTAGGCCAAACGGTTCAAAATATTGAGATGAAATTCTTACCCAACATAGCTGAGACATAATTATCGTGCAATAAGACGGGATTTTTTGATATCCCCACTGGAAGGCGCTAAAAAGGGGATCAAAGGTCAAAATGGCTTAGTATGAAATTTTTTTTGTTTTTTGAGCTATCTTAACCAAACTTAACCTTACTCACTGCTACTCACTGTTGGCACAGAGCACTAACACTAACACCGGCAACATCATTGTAATCAATCAGTGCTGACCAGCTTCAAGCGTTATGCTATGCTTGACATTGAGAAGACCGGAAGAACGGCAGTAACAACAACAAACAGCAGCAACGGCATTTGCAGAAACAACACAGTATAAACGCAGTGAGTAAAGTGTGATGTGCGAAAAGCGAAGTGGTTTGGTAAAGAGACTGAGAGCCAGAAAGACTGAACTCCTGAAGCTGTTAAATAGCAAAAATGTTATAAGTTGGGACAACTTGGTCAAATTACGTGCCGAAGTTGAACACATAAAAACATTGTTATCAGTTCGAAAAAGTCAAATAACAGCCGTGCACACATCCACCAACCCTGTAATTCCAAACATTTCGAAGAAAATACTTACACAATCTCCACCCAAAACAAAGGAGATTCCGAAGCTAAAGAAGACCTGCCCCAATGACTGCGAGGGACCATTAAGCTCACCTCACTGTGAGTACACCTCTGCAGCCAGCACTGGCGCCCCATCATAAAAGTACCTCAACATAGAAGAAGAAGATTGTGTGTTTAATACAGCTTCATACATTCTTACAAAATTTGGTTAATATCGAACAGCTATATGATATAGCTGTGATAGGAACGATCGGTTCGAAATCAACATTTAGTATGAAAAACTATTTTGTTTCTCAAGATATCTCAACAAAATTCACAGATAGCGTAATTAACACAGTTTCGCACATCCTTAGCATGCAGCTGCTTTGAAAGTCAACAACGCACTAAAACTGCCGAACACAGAAATGCATAGCGGAAGCTTCGCTCGCGATGCTTCTGTGGACGAATAGTGGATGACGGAAGAACCGTTGATTATTCTCAGTCTCTCACATAGCGATGAGCACCTCAAACAGTGTGTCAGAAAAGCTTTTCTTCCAGAAAATCTAGCTTTTTCGCTAACGAAAGTAGGCTTTTCATTAGAAATTCTTACATTTTGTATCAGGATATCGGGCAGACAGTTCAGCCGTCGCTTTTAACATTTTTTTAAGCTTAGAAAATATATATTTGATTAACGAACGTGACCTTGACTAGAATTTTCCCATTTAGTCTTTAAGACATTTTAAGACCCTGCGGACTCTAAAGTTTTGATGAAAGGCGCTGCGACCTCTCGGGACAGCGTCTCCATTTTTGGGAATATTTTGTACGCAACATTGAGGAACAATTTATAGTGACCGCTTTGCACTCAAAGAGTACGGCTCCACCGTAGCTTACTGCATTTTGACTATTAGTAAATGTTTTGTGCTAAAGGCAGAGAGTAGAGGCGTGACAGCCGTGTATCTTCTTGTCACATCAAAGGTTGACTGCATTTGTGTAACTTATCTCATTGATCAAATTGTATGTCGAATTCAGAGAATTTGCGCGAGAACTAGGCGCCGATTTCTCAAATCGGTGTGCGAAATTTCATTCGCGGAGAACGGGAGATCTATGCAAACTACTCGTAGTGGCGCCATCTATTGAAATTTCTTGTACGCAACATTGAGGAACAATTTTATAGTGACCGCTTTGCACTCAAAGAGTACGGCTCCACCGTAGCTTACTGCATTTTTAGACCCTGAAATTTAAAAAAGTAAAAATGGGTCTATAATGTTTTTGCAAAAAAAAGTGCGTAAGAGGCAGTAGAGGCGGGACAGACACCACAATGTGTATATATTCTTGATCAGCATCAGAAGCCGAGACGATGTAGCCATGTCCGTCTGTCTCTTCATCCGTATGGACGAAAGGATTTCAGAGATGGTAAGACCTAGGAGCTCCAAATATGGTATGAAAACGTCTTATACCTTCTTTTTTATTTCAAATTAAAAATAACTATATAACTAAACCTATTTTCAAGCTACAGATTTGAGGTCTGGCACGAAAAATATTTAAGTGAAACTTTGATCAAGATCGGATAATAAACACGAAAGATTTACTACGCCAATATAATTTGAAAAACAAAATGAGTTTGGTTTAGTTTGGTCGCCAATAGACAAAACATACAACAACAAAATACGTTACGCCTACACCTATTTACATAAATACGCACAATCGTATATGCATTGGTATCTATTTCATACATGAATGCATGCAAAACATACAAACATGCATTGTAACATATCATTTCTCTATTTCTCTCATTTTGCACTTGTTCTCTCTTTCTTCGCTCTCTACTGATGCTCGCGCTCACATTCTGAGTCGCCTGCCACGCGCCAATACAAAGGCGTAGCTAGCACTTTTAATTAGGGGACTTTTATGTTCATGGAGAAATGCAGCCTCTTGATCATTATTGGCTACGCCTATGCAGATTTGTCAATTTTCCCACGCATCTTTGTGCTGGCGTGTAATTTTAATTGTATTAATTTGCTACATTATTATACCCTTGCAGAGGGTATTATAATTTTGTCACGAAATGTGTAACGCATTGAAGGAGGCCTCACAGACCCCATAAAGTATATATATTCTTGATCAGGGCGACGAGCTGAGTCGATATAGCCATGTCCGTCTGTCCGTCTGTTTCTATGCAAACTAGTCTCTCAGTTTTGAAGCTATCTTGATGAAACTTGGTACAGGTCCGTCTATTTGCTGCACGCAGTACATATGTCGGAACCGGCCGGATCGGATTACTGGAAATAAACATTTTGTATAAAAAACTTTTTTGTTTCTCAATATATCTGAACCAAATATACACATTGTGTGTTTGATTAAGTTTCAAACAGGCTGAACAAATTTGGTGTAAACCGGACTACTATATCATATAGCTGCCATAGGAACGATCGGTTCGAAAACAACATTTAGTATGAAAAACTTTTTTGTTTCTCAAAATATCTCAACCAAATATACACGTTGTGTGTTTGAATAAGTTTTAAACAGGCTGACCAAATTTGGTGTAAATCGGACTACTTTATCATATAGCTGCCATAGGATCGATCGGTTCGAAAACAACATTTAGTATGAAAAACTTTTTTGTTTCTCAAAATATCTCAACCAAATATACACGTTGTGTGTTTGAATAAGTTTTAAACAGGCTGACCAAATTTGGTGTAAATCGGACTACTTTATCATATAGCTGCCATAGGATCGATCGGTTAAAAATCAACATTTAACAAATTTGGTAAAAAATTTGTCGGCTTACACAGGGCACTGCAAGGGTATCCAAACTTTGGCGCGCCAAAGTTAGCTTGCGCTATATTTAATTAATATAACATGTAATTTTCATTACGATCGTATAAATATATCGTTAATTAGTTCGTGTGATTAATATAATAATATTAAAATTAATATTAAGTGTAAAGTGAGTTGTGATTGTGCGCGTGTGTGTTTAGCGCTGCATATTTGCTTCTGCAGGGTATTTTACTGTCGGGCCCTCCCGGCTGAATGCTTTTTTTTTTTTAACATAAGCTCTTAATTAAAACCAGGAAATATACTGCGCGTCATCAGGTTAACACAGCCCCAGTAATCATTTGTTATTCCTTTATATTCCCTTGCAGAGGGTATTAGAATTTTTTCAAGAAGTGCGCAACGCATCGAAAGAGGCGTGTCAGGCCCCATACAGAAATATATGTTCTTAATAAGAAGAATTGAGTCGATATCCGTCTGTCTGTTTCTATACAGACTAGTCTCACAATCAAATGCGTTTTCGCATTTCGTGAAAACATTTCATGTGTTTGTGTGAAAAATGAATGGATAACCACCATTACATTTATTTATTTATTTATAAAAGTAGACAAAAATTTATAAAAATTCTTAGCCTACTAGGAGAAGAGTCATGACAACTTAGGTCTTCGACTACTAATAACATTCTTAATTTTACAAGTTAATTATAAAGATATAGTTAACGCTTAAAATTCTAGGTATGAATTAACAATGTTGAATAAGATGAAAAGAAAAAAGTAATTATAATAGTTTTGAAAAGATACATGTTTACATGAGGGTGAATAATTTTCTTATTTTAATTTTGTTTATATAATTTTAGAACAGATTAGAAAAGCAACAAATATATGTGTATACATGTGAGTATATGTAACCTAAGTAACCATTAAGGTTAACTTTAAATAGAATGAAAGATGTTACTATGTTTGAGAAATTTGATTAAGAGTTTTATATTGTCAGCAGTTGGATTGGTTAAAGCGGACAAAGGTGAGTTGTTAGGAAAGAAACGGGATCTGATTTGTAGAGTAAAGGAAACCACCATTACATGTTTTTTGAGAAATACACGAAAGTATATTTTATTTGTACTAGATATATTTCTGTTGTTTTAATAGCCATAACACCGAATGTTTTTTTTTTTCATCATAAGCTCTTAATTAAAACATGGAAATACACAAGATAGCTTTACAACTGAGAATAGTCTGCGTAGAAACAGACAGACAGACGAATATCGTCTCAGCTCGTCGTCCTGATAAAGAATTTGTTGTTGTTGTTGGTTTTTGCTGTTGCTTTGGTTGTTGTTATTATTATTATTAGTTTAGTTATTGTGCTGTAATTATCACCTAATTTAAAGAAAACTAACAAATCAATAAAAACATTTGTATTGTCTGCTGCTATTAGCGTATTTTGTTAAGCAATTCTCAAAATTACACCAATAGCTTTCATTGCAACTCCAGCAAAAAAAGACAGCACAAATAATTCAATTGCTTTGCATGAGTAGTTTTCTTTAAAATTAGTGATAATAACAGCACAACAATAACAAAAACAATAACAACAACAATAATAAAAACAAAAACAATAACAGCAAAAACCAATGACAACACAGCAAGTGCCCTGCGCGAAGCATTTAAACGAGTGTGTGCAACTTTAAAATAAATTAAAATATAGCGCAAGCTTACTTTGTCGCGCCAAAGTTTTGGATACCCTTGCAATGCCCTGTGTAAGCCGTCAAATTTTTTACAAACTTTGGTAAAAATATTGATTTCGATCCGATCATTCCTATGGCAGCTATATGAAAAAGTTGTCCCATTTGAACCAAATTTTTTGAACCAGATATCTTGAGAAACAAAAAAGTTGTTCGTATTTCATGTTGCAGCTATATGATATAGTTATCCGATCCGGCCGGTTCCGACATATGTACTGCGTGCAGCAAAAAGACGGACCTGTACCAAGTTTCATCAAGATAGCTTAAAAACTGAGAGACTAGTTTGCATAGAAACAGACGGACAGACAGCCGGAGACACGGACATGGCCACATCGACTCACCTCGTCGCCCTGATCAAGAATATATATCGGAGTCCATCCTGGAAAAAAATTTAAGAGTTTTTGGAGCTTTGGGCACAGACTTAAGATACGTAAATGGAGCTGCTCGTTTTTGAATTGAATCACTCAGATGCATTTCGATTAGTTTTCTTAGGTGTAGCGATATAAGTCGGCGCAGCATATCTCCGCCGAGCTAAAAACGACATATCTCCACGAGAAGCTATGTGGCTTTAATATATGATATGTCGTTCTTAGTTTGGCGGAGATATGACGTTTCCAAAACGACATAGCTTCGACGATTTATTAGCGACATATCTCCGCTTCAAATAATTTATTTATATCTAGCCCTTAAAATGGATGGCGCTAAAGTTGTATACCTATACATTCCCTTAAAGCAGAAGATTTATATTACTTATAAAATAATATAAAATTTGCAGTACCAATATCCGCAGCTGGTCTCCAAGGTGAAGAGTCTCTGGTCGAAAGAATAATGAAGGTAAGGGAAGTCGGCAAATTAGATCCGTAACTTCGGGAAAAGGATTGGCTCTGAAGATTGAGATAGTCGCGCTTGATTGGTAAACAATAACATGGTTTATGTGCTCGCTCTGAGTAAATAGAGTTTCTATCATTTATGGTAGTTTCTTGCTCCCCGGATAGTTTAGTTACGTAGCCAATTATGGAACTTTGTTTCTTAAAATTCTAAGAATACTTATTAGGCAACCATTTAGTTCTTTTAAATTACTACGATTATCAATTAACAATCAATGCAGAACTGGCACGGACATGGGGATTCCAACTGTCTTATTAAAACAAAGCATTGTGATGGCCCTAGCTGGTGTTGACACAATGTGATTTCTGTCCAGTGCTCAGAATGTCAAAGTGAAGAAATTCAAGTAAGCGCAAATAAACGGCGGGAGTAGCTATGACTCTCTTAAGGTAGCCAAATGCCTCGTCATCCAATAAGTGACGCGCATGAATGAATTAACGAGATTCCTACTGTTCGTATCTATCTCAGTTTGTTTCTGACGCTCGTCGCGAACAGACGTTCTTTTGAGTGCGCGCATCATTTGGTTTTTACTTGTTATAACAGTAAAAACAGATAAGCAATAATCTCAAGTGCCAAATTGCGGTAAACTGTTTACAGCAATTTCAAATTACTGTAAACGTCGCGTGTGCTGTGCTGTGTTGCTAAGCCAACGCGAAAGACGGAAGAAAGCAAGTGCGCAAACTTGCGGTACTTTGCTACAGCTCAAAAGCTGCTTGCTGTGGGTTGCGAACCCGACTAAAAGCTTTTGCTTTTGAGAACAGCTGACTGTGTGTGGTTTGTGCATTGGGCGACTGGTGTGTGTACAGGGTTACATAGTGCGTAAACCTGCCAACAGAGGGCGCTATTTAGTAGCGCTAGTGCACGTGTGAGGGCGCCATGCCTGACACGCGCAGCCGCTCTGGCAGCGATGCCAGCGACTGCTCAGCCGCCGAAGCTGGGAAGCCCAAAGGACGCAGACGTGGTAAGGGAAGAGCTGGCCGTTTTTCCCAGTCGGTGCCGGACGTGCGATCCAGCGACGACGAATATGGCAAAAGGATAGCGATCGACGCTGACCTTATGCCGTCGCCAAAGCCCGCAGTGGCTCCTGCTGCTGCTGCTGCCTCTCTGGTGCCACCGTTGAAGGTCACTTTGGGTGAGCCCCCGTCTGTCGTCCCCACTGTCCCTGTAGCATCGACCTCCGCTGCTGCCGCTGCCGCTGCCGCTGCCGCTGCCGCGAGCCCTGCCGCTGCCCCTGCAACTGTCTCTGTTGCTGCTTCTGCCGCTGCTTCCTCCGCTGCCGCTAGCTCTGCCGCTGCCACGAGCCCTGCCAAGAGCTCTGCCGCCAGCTCTGCCGCCAGCTCTGCTGCTGCCCCTGCTGCTTCTCCCGCAGCCGCTGCAGCGGGTTCAGCATGGAAGATTGTGGCCAATGGGACGTCCGCCGTGCTGGCTGAGATCACAGCGGCACAATCTTCGTTGAGGGAAGCCGTCATTCGAGGAGGAATGGGTCCGGACGCTGCCTGTACCGTCTTTGCCGCTATCCAGCGGTATGAAGACCTGGCAATGGCACTTGCCGTAAGGAACGCCGGAGAGGGATTTCGCAGCACCCCCAGCTGCCAGACCATCTGCTGCTCCCGTCGACGCACTGCGTCGAGTTGGCCCACCAGCTGCCGCCGCCACGTCTTTAGCTGCTCCCCGGGGATATAAGCCGGTTGAGACCTGGTCAGCTGTGGTGTCGTGCTCTGACCCCAGCATGACGTCCAAGCAGGTCGCCGAGAAGGTCCGCAACGAGGTTGCTCCTGCTCTCGGAGTGCGCGTGCATGACGTGCGAGAGCTGAAGCGTGGTGGTGCGATCATCCGCACGCCATCCGTGGGCGAGATGCGAAAAGTGGTGGCCAACAGGAAGTTCGCTGAGGTTGGACTTCAGGTTCAGCAGAACCGGAGCCTCAGGCCGAAGGTGACGGTGTTCGATGTCGACACCGCCATCAAGGCAGAAGAGTTCATGCAGGAGCTCTTCTTGAACAACTTCAAGGAGGAGATGTCGGAGCTGGAGTTTAAGAGGAACGTCCACCTGGAGACCAAGCCATGGACGCAAACTGCTGGTGAAACGGTCAACCTGACGTTGGAAGTCGATGAAAAAGCGCTGGCCATACTTGATAAGACCGGTCGGGTCTATATCAAGTGGTTTTCGTACCGATGCCGGTCGCTTGTCCGCACCTATGCTTGCCATAGGTGTGTCGGGTTTGACCACAAAGTTTCACAATGCCGCCTGAAGGAAGCAGTTTGCAGACAGTGCGGACAGACCGGCCACGTTGCGGCGAAGTGCACCAATCCGGTGGACTGCCGGAATTGCCGTTTCAAGGCATTGCCGTCGGGGCATCACATGCTTTCCGAAGCATGCCCGATTTACGGCGCGGTGCTAGCGAGGGTGCAAGCTAGACATTAAAATGTTTAGCTTCATCCAGTGCAACTGTGGTCGAGGCCGAGTAGCCAACATCGAGCTCGGTGTCCGGATGAGGGAGTCTGGAAATCTGTTCGCACTGCTACAGGAGCCGTACATAGACAACTTCGGACGAGTCACAGGATTCCCAGCCGGGATGCGTGTCTTCGCCGATCGTCGAGGGAAGGCTGCTGTAGTCGTGGACGACTCTGATGTCATCTGCATGCCCGTAGAGCCACTCATCACCGAGTTCGGAGTATGCGTGAGTGTCACTGGAAGTTTTGGCACAATCTTCCTGAGCTCCGTATACTGCCGATACAACGAGGATCTGGAGCCGTATCTCGCGTATATGGATAGGGTGCTGCTGCTGGCCAGCAGTTCACCTGTTATCCTTGGATCGGATGCGAACGCAGTGTCCCCTATGTGGTTCAGCAAACTCTCTCGGTTCGCCCAGAGAAACCTGAACTACTCACAGGGTGAGCTGCTGTCCGAATGGATCATCAGGAATAGTGCCGTTGTCCTGAATGTTCCTTCTGAGGCATATACGTTCGACAACAGACAGTCACGGAGGAGTGACATCGACGTTACAATCGTCAACAACGCAGCAGCATCGAGGGCCACATACGAGTGGAAAGTTGTTGAGTGGGATGGCAGCGACCATAACATTATTTATGTTACGGTGACGCCGAATCCAGGTACCACAGTTGAGAGCTTTGCTCCTGTGCCTACCTGGAAACTCAACAGTGCACGTTGGCGATTGTTTGGAGATGAGTTGGCTAGGAGGATCACGGAGCTGCCGGAAAACCACATGGATGCACCGCTGGACGAACAAGTAGCTGCTCTGCGATCTATCACACAGGATGCGTGTGATAGCATACTTGGTCGCAGATTACCACGAGCCAAGCGACGTGTAGTTTGGTGGAATGCCGAACTATCCGCGATGCGCCAAGAGGTCAGGAGACTGAGGCGCAGGCTCCAGGATGCGCGCCGTCATGGTAACAGTGACGACGCTGCGCTTCTTGTTATTTCGTTGAGAACCATCTCGGCGAAATACAAGAAGAAGATCCTGGCAGTGAAGGAAACCGACTGGAGGAAGTTCGTCAGCGAGAACAGTACCAACGATCCCTGGGGTGCTGTTTATAGGATCTGCCGTGGACGTCGCAAGGATGCCAGTATTGGGTGTCTTCACTCGGGTGGCAGGACTGTCGTAACCTGGCACGACTGCGCCGAAGTGCTCCTTCGCAACTTTTTCCCTGTTGCGGAGTCGAATGCACTCATTGCCATCCCCAGTGAAGCGCCCCCGATCCTCGAGACTTTCGAGGTTGCCACCGCTGTTGCCAGGTTGAGGAGCAGGCGCTCCCCGGGCATGGATGGCATAACTGGCAGGATTTGCAAGGAGGTATGGCGTGCCATTCCCCAGCACATGACGGCGTTATATGCACGTTGCATTGCGCAAGGATACTTTCCCGTGGAGTGGAAACGTCCGAGAGTAGTCCCACTACTCAAGGGCCCCGATAAGGACAGGAGCGATCCTGGCTCTTATCGAGGTATCTGTTTGCTGCCTGTGTTTGGCAAAGTGCTTGAGGGGATCATGGTGACCCGCCTACGGGAGATCCTACCGGCAGGATGCAGATGGCAGTTTGGATTTCAACCTGGACGCTGTGTAGAGGACGCTTGGAGACACGTCGTGAGCAGTGTTACCGCCAGCACGGCGAGGTACATGCTCGGAATCTTCGTGGACTTCAAGGGAGCATTCGACCACGTGGAGTGGAGCTCAACGCTGCGCCGCCTTTTGGAACTTGGATGCCGTGAAGCCAGCTTATGGAGAAGCTTCTTCTCAGGCAGGAGCGCAAGTATCGTCAGCAGGTATGGAGAAGCATCTGTCCCGGTGACACGAGGTTGCCCACAGGGGTCCATCAGTGGTCCGTTTATATGGAACCTCATGATGGACGTGCTTCTGCAGCGTCTGGAGACGCATTGCGTATTTAGCGCATATGCAGACGACTTGCTGCTACTCGTCGAGGGAAGTTCCCGCTTGGAACTGGAGACCAAAGGCGCGCAGCTGATGTCCATCGTAGGCGCTTGGGGAGCTGAAGCTGGAGTAGCTGTATCAACCAGCAAGACGGCAGTCATGTTGCTGAAAGGCATTCTTTCACGCAACAGGCGACCTATGGTACGATTTGCTGGAGCAAACTTGCCATACGTTGACAACTACCGGTACCTTGGCATCACAGTCAGCGAGCGTTTGAATTATCAACGCCACATCGTGTCGCTACGCGAACGGCTGACTGGAGTCGTAGGGGCTTTGGCACGCGTACTGCGGGTCGACTGGGGTGTCAGTCCTCGCGACAAGCGGACCATTTATGCCGGACTCATGATGCCTTGTGCACTCTTTGGTGCCTCGGTATGGTATCGTATGACGGATCGAGGTGTAACAGCCAAGAAACGTCTCATTCAATGCCAGAGATTGATCCTGTTAGGATGTCTCCCGGTATGCCGAACAGTGTCCACAGTGGCACTGCAGGTGCTTGCTGGTGCTCCCCCGTTTGACTTGGCTGCCAAGAAATTGGCAATCAGGTACAAACTCAAGCGTGACTACCCGCTGGAGGAAGGCGATTGGCTGTACGGTCAGGATCTGACGGATCTGACTTTGGAGCAAAAGATGGCGCGACTGGATGAGTGTATGCTGAGTGAGTGGCAACTCAGATGGGATGGCGATGTTCACGGACGAGTGACATACGCGTTTTTCCCGGACGTAAGTTTCGTCTATCTTAGGCGGGACTTTCGTTTTACACTCCGCGCAGGATTCTTTTTGACTGGCCATGGATCGCTGAACGAATTTCTGCATGGAAGAGCTCTGAGCGAAACGCCCACATGCACTTGTGGTGCTGTTAGCGAAGACTCGCTTCACGTGCTATGTGAATGCCCACTATATGCAGATCTTCGAGACCTCGATGGACTAGGAGTACGGAACCTACACGGCGTCTGGGAAGTATCTGGAGTGAAGGAGACTCGGGAGAGGATGCAGCTGCTGGACGCATTTGCTGACGCCGTGTTTACGAGGCGACGGAATGCGCAGCACGACCAGGATGGACAGGATGGACTGGATGGGCCGCATGGACAGGTGAGACGTGGGTTGCCAGTCCCGAGTTAATAGCTGAAACTGGCATCACCTGTGTGGTTGGCGGGTCTTAGAATTCCACCACAGTGCATCTCTGCTTGTCGTATGAGACGACTAAATGAGGTACCTGGATTGTCAGTTCCGGGCTGCAAAGCCAAAACTGACCCACCCGTGTGTTGGCGGGTCTTAGAATTCCAACTCAGTATGCAACCGCTTGTCGTACGAGGCGACTAAGGTGCACCCTTCCTGGATTACCCAGCGTCCGAGCCTATCGGGGCTAAATGGGGAGGGGATACCGATCCCTCGATTAATTTTTAATTAATCGAATTCGGAACCACGGGTTGAGATAGTTCTCCAAGGCTTCTCATTGAGGTCGGCCCCCTAGTGGGAGTTCGTGGTGGCTGTGTATAACGTAGCGTTGCGTTTCAACGCCGGAGAGAAACTGCTAGATGTTTCGGCCCTCACCAAGGGTGAATGCATACCCGATAGTGTGCATTCTATTGGCACCTATGAGATGGAGGCCTCTGCTAACATCACTTAGGGGCGTTAGTTGGCGCTCAAACCAAACTCGCTGTACTATCTGCTTGCAGAAACGTGTACCGTGGTTGTAATCCCTTGTTGGAAGACGCCACGTTAAATAAACTGGAGAGATCCTTTGGCAATTGTCCCTATCTATCAGTTGTGTTTCGACCTTCGAAGCGTGCAGACGTGTTCACGGAAGAGCATAATTGTTTTCGGCCTGCGCTTATCAGTTAACGGTGCTTTGTTTACCGTTCGTTTAATCAGCGCTTTTCTTAGTGTGCGTGAGTTGCCGTTGCTTTCGTACGTGTACGTGTACAAGTACAGTAATTCGGTTGTGTGCGTGTATTAGTGCGTTATCTGTTTTGCTTTCTTCTTGCGGTAACTTAGCACGTGCGTGCAAGTTTTTGTGTGGTTGCTATGCCACCACGCAAGAAGAAGACCAGTGAGGTGTCTGGTGAGTTGAAGATGGTCAAGGGGGATAGGGAGGGTGCGGTATCATCCGAGGATGATACGAGCGCGACCTCTGATTCTCAGAGGACAAAGCTGGAGACGAGACGCAGGGGGTTTGTGGACAAACTCAGATTGAGAAAGGCTCTTTCTGAGGTGTCTGTCAACGAGACGTCCCAGACGTCAGGAATGAGTGCGTGTGGTGGCTCCCAAGGGGACATGGGTCTACCTTGGAGTGCCATTGGTGTGCTTGATGGAGAGAAGCAGATGTTGGCTGCTTCCCAAGCCACTTCGGTGGCTGGAGAGGATGTGGGGGAGGAAGGCGTTCCTGCTTTCGCGGTTCCCGTTGCCTCGTGTTCGGCGAGGAAAGCGGCGCCGCCTAAGCGCAAGGGGACGCCCATTGAGAAGATGAAGGCCATCTCGAAAGGCGTGTTGTCGTCCGCCGTAGGCAGTGGAATGAATGAGGCTCTGTTTTCTCTCCTTTTGGAGAGCACGAGCGAGTATGAGGCGCTGCTGTTTTCGCTGGTTGCGGAAAACGAGCGCCTAAAGGGGCGTTTGGAGGTGCTTGAGGATCAAGCCAGGCTTGTGAAAGCACACCAGATGCCTGCTCCGCCGGTGGCCACACACAAGAGAGGTCCAGTGTCGACAGTGTCGTCTACACCGGAGATGCCGCGACCAGTTGAGACGCTTGGTCTTTGGTTGTGCGCAGCAGGACGGCTGGCAAAACCGCGAAAGACGTGGTCGAGCAGGTGGTGAAGGAGGTAGGGCCTACTCTGGGTGTGCGGGTTCACGAGGTGAAACCTCTACGTGATGGTGGTGCTATTATACGCACCCCATCCGTAGCTGAGCGGAGGAAGATTGCGGAGAACGCAAAGTTCAGCGAAGTTGGTTTGGATGTGAGCGTGAATGAGAAGTTGGGGCCCAAGGTTGTTATCCATGGCGTTCACTCGCAGATTACTCCTGACGAGTTCATGAGTGATCTGCATGAGTTGAACTTGAAGGACAAGATGTCTCTCGAGTCCTTTAAGAAGGAAGTCAAGATGGTGAGCAAACCTTGGGCACCATCCACTGACGGTGCAGTAAACGTCGTCTTGGAGGGAGCTGGCCTGGCCATGCAAACTCTGTTGGATGTCGGACGCTGCTACGTCAAGTGGTTTTCGTTCCGAGTGAGGAGTTACGACCCGGTAGTGGGATGCTTCCGTTGCTTGGGTTTCGACCACAAAGTTGCGGAATGCAGGGCCAAAGAGGACGTGTGTCGTCGCTGCGGCCAAATGGGTCACCGTGTGGCTCAGTGCAGCAATGCGCTGAACTGCCGGAACTGCGCGTTTAAGGGCAAGCCGTCTGACCATCTTATGATGTCGCCGGCGTGTCCGGTTTATAGCGGAATAGTAGCTCGGGCGAATGCTAGACATTAAAATGTCTAGCAAAATTCTGCAGTTGAACTGCCAGAAGTCGTATGCGGTAATGTGTGATATTGGGCAAATGATGTGTGAAAGAGGCAGCGTCATTGCCCTACTGCAGGAACCATATGCAACCTCTGGTTGTATACGGGGCCTACCCGCAGGGATGCGGGTATTTCCTGACAGTAGGGCCAATTCCGCTGTTGTGGTGAATGATGTTGGTATTGAATGCACCTTGGTGAATTCAACCAACTGGGGGTGTGCGTATGTTTAAGTGGTAGTTTTGGCAGGGTTTTTGTAGGGAGCGTATATTGTGCTTTTGGGGTGCCCCTTGAGCCGTATATGACTTATATGGATGAGGTGCTACTACTGGCGAGTAGCGTACCAGTCATCCTGGGTTTAGATGCGAATGCAGCATCCCCCTTGTGGTTCAGTAAGATATCCAGACATGCGTCTGGGTATTTGAACCTTACAAGGGGCGATTTGCTAGCCGAATGGGCTGTCTCAAAGGATGTACGGGTCGTTAACGAACCCAGTGAGTGGTACACGTTTGATGGTCCGATGGGGAAGAGTGACATTGATGTCACTTTTGTGAATGAGGCAGCTTTGGGTGTGTTTGCTTTTGAGTGGTCTGTGTTGGGTGGGCATGGTGTCAGTGATCACAATCCTATTGAGGTTTGTCTCACTCACACCTCCACTGTGCTTGATAGTGAGCGGGGTAATAGATGGCGCACTTGTGGCGCAAACTGGTCACTACATGAGGTGCTAGTCAGGGAAGAGTCAACGCAAGTTGATCTCGATACCTTTCGAGCTCTGAGTGTAGATGAGCAGGTTGCGTGTGTGAGTAGGTGGTTGACTTGTGTGAATGATCGCATGTTTGAGAGGACCCGAAAGGTAAATCTCAGGCATGTGAAGTGGTGGACGCATGAGTTGACTATAAAGCGTCGGTCTGTTCGAACCTTGCGGAAGCGATTCCAAAGGGCAAGAATAGCTAGCACCGACGATGCAGCCCAGCTCAGAACTGAGTATCGCAGGTGTATGAATGAGTACAAGCAAATGCTTGTAAAGGTGAAAGAGGATGAATGGCGCTCCTTTTTGGAACGCAATAAGCATGACCCCTGGGGAAGTGCTTATAAGATAGTCAGAGGTAGAGGCAAGACGTGTGATGTGAGCAGTCTTCAGGTTGGAGGCGTCCAGCTAACAGCTTGGAGTGACTGCATGAATGTGCTTTTGAATGGTTTCTTCCCAAGGGCGGATCAGCGGGAATTGCCACCTATGGTGACGCTCCGCTGATCCCCTCCGGGAGGGTGAATTGGGGGTGGCTTTCTCGATGTTAAAGTCGAGAAAGTCGCCTGGTGCGGATGGTTTTACGGGGGAAATGTGTAAGAGTGTCTGGAAGTCAATTCCAGACTATTTGAATGTGTTGTATGGAAGGTGTGTGAATGAGGGATATTTCCCCTATGAATGGAAGAATGCAAAGGTGATTGTGCTTTTGAAGTCGCCTGATAGGATCAGGAGCAATCCTCGATCCTTTCGGGGCATCAGTCTCCTTCCAGTACTTGGCAAAGTATTGGAAAGAGTAATGATAGAAAGGCTTCAGGAGATTGTGGATCAGCAAATGTCCGATAGACAATATGGTTTTAGACAGGGAAAGTGTACGGAAGATGCGTGGAAGTATGTTAAAGATTGTGTGGCGACCAGTACGTCAAACTATGTCTTGGGCATCTTCATTGATTTCCAGGGCGCGTTTGACAACCTGAGTTGGGATAGTGTGTTGAGGAAATTGAGTGAGTGTGGCTGTCGGGAATTATCTCTCTGGGAGAGTTATTTCTCAGGCAGAAGAGCGTGTGCTATAGGGCGGCACGAAAGTGTCACAGTGGATGTGGTTCGAGGCTGTCCGCAGGGTTCCATCTGTGGTCCATATATATGGAACCTAATGATGGATACTTTGTTGCGTCAACTCGAACAGGTTTGTAAGTGCTGCGCGTATGCGGATGACCTGATACTTATGGTTGAGGGGCAGTCGCGCGCTGAGATTGAGGCACTTGCGGGGGCGCATTTGCGCACTGTATGCGATTGGGGCAACAGTGTTGGCGTTAGCTTGGCCATGGACAAGACGACGACAATGCTGCTCAAGGGCAGATTGTCGGCCAGTCGACATCCATCAATTGGTCTGAATGGCGTCAACTTAAGGTATGTGACTGAGGTTAAATACCTTGGCATTACCTTTGGTGAGAGGATGTGTTTCACTCCTCACTTCACCGGTCTCAAACGCCGGCTGCTTGGAGTGGTTGGACAAGTGCGTCGTATTTTGCGGAATGAGTGGGGCCTCAGCAGGCGTGCCGTTCGCACCATATACAACGGTCTGTTCGTTGCATGCGCAACGTATGGATCGTCTGTGTGGTGTGATGCGGTTACGACTGTTGTTGGTAGAAAGAAAGTGCTGGCTTGCCAGCGTGTGACAATGATGGGGTGTATGCCAGTGTGCCGCACTGTCTCTACTGAGGCAATGCAGGTTCTACTGGGGGTTCCACCTCTTGACTTGGAAGTTCGGCGTCGGGCCGTTCTTTTTAAGGTTAAGAGGCGGATACCATTGCTGCAGGGTGAATGGTTAGCGGATAGGAACGTGGAGAGTTTAGGGCTTAGTGTGTGTAAGAAACTGCTGAATGAGTGTGTTGTGTCTGACTGGCAGGTCAGATGGGACACAAGTCTGAATGGGCGGGACACTTACCGATACATTCGTGATGTCACGTTTGTTGGTAGCCGACCGGACTTTGGTTTTAACCTAAGTCTCGGGTTCCTGCTGACTGGTCACGGGTCTCTTAATGCTTTTTTGCATCAGAGGCGTCTCAGTGACACACAGGAATGCCATTGTGGCTTGAGCGAGGAGACATGGGAACATGTTCTCTGTGAGTGTCCATCGTACGAAGACCTTCGGAGTCTGAGTGCGTTTGGTGTGAGACAGGTTAGGGGCGGGTTTGACGTCAGTCAAGCTCTCTCCACAAGTGATAGGGTGAGACTTTTGAATGAGTTCGCACGTTCTGCTTTTGCCAGACGGCGAGTATTAACTCATCAGGGAATTGTATGAATCGGTTGAATGGGGTGGTATTTTTGATTGGGAGTTTATATGAGTTGATTGGTTTTGGGGTTTATGTATGTTGAAGGTTTGGATCTGGGGCATGAATGGTGGGGATTTGAATCAGAAGGATGAATGGTATGTATGGATCGCTGGCTTTGCGTTCGACGCAATGGGCCACCAGTCCCGAAGTTTCATGGAACTTTACTGGTAGTAGCCTTCGGGTTACGAGTCTTGACCAGAGGACGTGTCTGGTACCACGGGCTCTTTGGGATCACAGAGGCGGTCTCAGCTCTCTGCCCATTTAGCTAAATCCTTCGGGATTGTTGGGGGCATATGCTGGCCGTTCTTTTGAACGGTTTGATCTAGTATCAATTATACTAATGCCACGTGTTGTGGAAGAGGTAGGAATAGACCTCGCTCCTTAACAGGGAGATGGTATGACCATGAGCATATCATCAACTGTGCCATCTGAAAACTGATTTTATCAGTTTTTCATTCCTATTCCTTACAGCTATGCTCAGCTTTTTACATTGGGCCACCAACCCGTAACTGTTTTGGAGTTAAAATTGGAAGTGTTCTTCGTGGCACGAAGCTTGACCGGAGGCTTTAATTCTGGTACCACGGGTGACCAGGTGCCCACGGAATTTTATTCCGTTCTGGTCTTTGGTTGCGGCCCTTCGGGGAGTATCGTGGTGGCTGTGGTTTACCGTCCAAATGCGGACAGAGCTTAGGCTCGACGTGGACCTGCGTTATACAACCGGGCGCTGGACCACCATAGTTCAGTAGAGGTTTTAGGTAGGCCTCGATCCTCACCAAGGATGTCGTCACGACCAAACAGTAGTGACGACAATTGGCACTTGTGGTTCGCCATGAGGGCGCTGATTGACGCTCAAATTAATCCAGTGAATGCACCGTGAAATTAAGCCAATGTGGCAGGAGTTCACGTTAAACACACAGACTTTCATGTCCCTATCTATCCCTATCTACTCAGTTGTGTTTCGACCTTCGAAGCGTGCAGACGTGTTCACGGAAGAGCATAATTGTTTTCGGCCTGCGCTTATCAGTTAACGGTGCTTTGTTTACCGTTCGTTTAATCAGCGCTTTTCTTAGTGTGCGTGAGTTGCCGTTGCTTTCGTACGTGTACGTGTACAAGTACAGTAATTCGGTTGTGTGCGTGTATTAGTGCGTTATCTCTTTTGTTTTCATTCTTGCGGTAACTTAGCACGTGCGTGCAAGTTTTTGTGTGGTTGCTATGCCACCACGCAAGAAGAAGACCAGTGAGGTGTCTGGTGAGATGAAGATGGTCAAGGGGGATAAGGAGGGTGCGGTATCATCCGAGGATGATACGAGCGCGACCTCTGATTCTCAGAGGACAAAGCTGGAGACGAGACGCAGGGGGTTTGTGGACAAACTCAGATTGAGAAAGGCTCTTTCTGAGGTGTCTGTCAACGAGACGTCCCAGACGTCTCAGATGAGTGCGTGTGGTGGCTCCCAAGGGGACATGGGTCCACCTTGGAGTGCCATTGGTGTGCTTGATGGAGAGAAGCAGATGTTGGCTGCTTCCCAAGCCACTTCGGTGGCTGGAGAGGATGTGGGGGAGGAAGGCGTTCCTGCTTTCGTGGTTCCCGTTGCCTCGTGTTCGGCGAGGAAAGCGGCGCCGCCTAAGCGCAAGGGGACGCCCATAGAGAAGATGAAGGCCATCTCGAAAGGCGTGCTGTCGTCCGCCGTAGGTAGTGGAATGAATGAGGCTGTGTTTTCTCTCCTTTTGGAGAGCACGAGCGAGTATGAGGCGCTGCTGTTTTCGCTGGTTGCGGAAAACGAGCGCCTAAAGGGGCGTTTGGAGGTGCTTGAGGATCAAGCCAGGCTTGTGAAAGCACACCAGATGCCTGCTCCGCCGGTGGCCACACACAGGAGAGGTCCAGTGTCGACAGTGTCGTCTACACCGGAGATGCCGCGACCAGTTGAGACTTGGTCTTTGGTTGTGCGCAGCAGGACGGCTGGCAAAACCGCAAAAGACGTGGTCGAGCAGGTAGTGAAGGAGGTAGGGCCTACTCTGGGTGTGCGTGTCCATGAGGTGAAACCTCGGATGGTGGTGCTATTATACGCACCCCATCCGTAGCTGAGCGGAGGAAGATTGCGGAGAACGCAAAGTTCAGCGAAGTTGGTTTGGATGTGAGTGTGAATGAGAAGTTGGGGCCCAAAGTTGTTATCCATGGCGTTCACTCGCAGATTACTCCTGACGAGTTCATGAGTGATCTGCATGAGTTGAACTTGAAGGACAAGATGTCTCTCGAGTCCTTTAAGAAGGAAGTCAAGATGGTGAGCAAACCTTGGGCACCATCCACTGACGGTGCAGTAAACGTCGTCTTGGAGGGAGCTGGCCTGGCCATGCAAACTCTGTTGGATGTCGGACGCTGCTACGTCAAGTGGTTTTCGTTCCGAGTGAGGAGTTACGACCCGGTAGTGGGATGCTTCCGTTGCTTGGGTTTCGACCACAAAGTTGCGGAATGCAGGGCCAAAGAGGACGTGTGTCGTCGCTGCGGCCAAATGGGTCACCGTGTGGCTCAGTGCAGCAATGCGCTGAACTGCCGGAACTGCGCATTTAAGGGCAAGCCGTCTGATCATCTCATGATGTCGCCGGCGTGTCCGGTTTATAGCGCGATTGTAGCTCGGGCGAATGCTAGACATTAATATGACTAGCAAACTCCTGCAGTTGAACTGCCAGAAGTCGTATGCGGTAATGTGTGATATGGGGCAAATGATGTGTGAAAGAGGCAGCGTCATTGCCCTACTGCAGGAACCATATGCAACCTCTGGTTGTATACGGGGCCTTCCCGCAGGGATGCGGGTATTTCCTGACAGTAGGGCCAATTCCGCTGTTGTGGTGAATGATGTTGGTATTGAATGCACCTTGGTGAATTCAACCAACTGGGGGGTGTGTGTATGTTTAAGTGGTAGTTTTGGCAGGGTTTTTGTAGGGAGCGTATATTGTGCTTTTGGGGTGCCCCTTGAGCCGTATATGTCTTATATGGATGAGGTGCTACTACTGGCGAGTAGCGTACCAGTCATCCTGGGTTTAGATGCGAATGCAGCATCCCCCTTGTGGTTCAGTAAGATATCCAGACATGCGTCTGGGTATTTGAACCTTACAAGGGGCGATTTGCTAGCCGAATGGGCTGTCTCAAAGGATGTACGGGTCGTTAACGAACCCAGTGAGTGGTACACGTTTGATGGTCCGATGGGGAAGAGTGACATTGATGTCACTTTTGTGAATGAGGCAGCTTTGGGTGTGTTTGCTTTTGAGTGGTCTGTGTTGGGTGGGCATGGTGTCAGTGATCACAATCCTATTGAGGTTTGTCTCACTCACACCTCCACTGTGCTTGATAGTGAGCGGGGTAATAGATGGCGCACTTGTGGCGCAAACTGGTCACTACATGAGGTGCTAGTCAGGGAAGAGTCAACGCAAGTTGATCTCGATACCTTTCGAGCTCTGAGTGTAGATGAGCAGGTTGCGTGTGTGAGTAGGTGGTTGACTTGTGTGAATGATCGCATGTTTGAGAGGACCCGTAAGGTAAATCTTAGGCATGTGAAGTGGTGGACGCATGAGTTGACAATAAAGCGTCGGTCTGTTCGAACCTTGCGGAAGCGATTCCAAAGGGCAAGAATAGCTAGCACCGACGATGCAGCCCAGCTCAGAACTGAGTATCGCAGGTGTATGAATGAGTACAAGCAAATGCTTGTAAAGGTGAAAGAGGATGAATGGCGCTCCTTTTTGGAACGCAATAAGCATGACCCCTGGGGAAGTGCTTATAAGATAGTCAGAGGTAGAGGCAAGACGTGTGATGTGAGCAGTCTTCAGGTTGGAGGCGTCCAGCTAACAGCTTGGAGTGACTGCATGAATGTGCTTTTGAATGGTTTCTTCCCAAGGGCGGATCAGCGGGAATTGCCACCTATGGTGACAGCTTCCGCTGATCCCTCCGGGAGGGTGAATTGGGGGTGGCTTTCTCGATGTTAAAGTCGAGAAAGTCGCCTGGTGCGGATGGTTTTACGGGGAAATGTGAAGAGTGTCTGGAAGTATAGACTATTGAATGTGTTGTATGGAAGGTGTGTGAATGAGGGATATTTCCCCTATGAATGGAAGAATGCAAAGGTGATTGTGCTTTTGAAGTCGCCTGATAGGATCAGGAGCAATCCTCGATCCTTTCGGGGCATCAGTCTCCTTCCAGTACTTGGCAAAGTATTGGAAAGAGTAATGATAGAAAGGCTTCAGGAGATTGTGGATCAGCAAATGTCCGATAGACAATATGGTTTTAGACAGGGAAAGTGTACGGAAGATGCGTGGAAGTATGTAAAAGATTGTGTGGCGACCAGTACGTCAAACTATGTCTGGGCATCTTCATTGATTTCCAGGGCGCGTTTGACAACCTGAGCTGGGATAGTGTGTTGAGGAAATTGAGTGAGTGTGGCTGTCGGGAATTATCTCTCTGGGAGAGTTATTTCTCAGGCAGAAGAGCGTGTGCTATAGGGCGGCACGAAAGTGTCACAGTGGATGTGGTTCGAGGCTGTCCGCAGGGTTCCATCTGTGGTCCATATATATGGAACCTAATGATGGATACTTTGTTGCGTCAACTCGAACAGGTTTGTAAGTGCTGCGCGTATGCGGATGACCTGATACTTATGGTTGAGGGGCAGTCGCGCGCTGAGATTGAGGCACTTCGGGGGCGCATTTGCGCACTGTTGCGTGGGGCAACAGTGTTGGCGTTAGCTTGGCCATGGACAAGACGACGACAATGCTGCTCAAGGGCAGATTGTCGGCCAGTCGACATCCATCAATTGGTCTGAATGGCGTCACCTTAAGGTATGTGACTGAGGTTAAATACCTTGGCATTACCTTTGGTGAGAGGATGTGTTTCACTCCTCACTTCACCGGTCTCAAACGCCGGCTGCTTGGAGTGGTTGGACAAGTGCGTCGTATTTTGCGGAATGAGTGGGGCCTCAGCAGGCGTGCCGTTCGCACCATATACAACGGTCTGTTCGTTGCATGCGCAACGTATGGATCGTCTGTGTGGTGTGATGCGGTTACGACTGTTGTTGGTAGAAAGAAAGTGCTGGCTTGCCAGCGAGTGACAATGATGGGGTGTATGCCAGTGTGCCGCACTGTCTCTACTGAGGCAATGCAGGTTCTACTGGGGGTTCCACCTCTTGACTTGGAAGTTCGGCGTCGGGCCGTTCTTTTTAAGGTTAAGAGGCGGATACCATTGCTGCAGGGTGAATGGTTAGCGGATAGGAATGTGGAGAGTTTAGGGCTTAGTGTGTGTAAGAAACTGCTGAATGAGTGTGTTGTGTCTGACTGGCAGGTCAGATGGGACACAAGTCTGAATGGGCGGGACACTTACCGATACATTCGTGATGTCACGTTTGTTGGTAGCCGACCGGACTTTGGTTTTAACCTAAGTCTCGGGTTCCTGCTGACTGGTCACGGGTCTCTTAATGCTTTTTTGCATCAGAGGCGTCTCAGTGACACACAGGAATGCCATTGTGGCTTGAGCGAGGAGACATGGGAACATGTTCTCTGTGAGTGTCCGTCGTACGAAGACCTTCGGAGTCTGAGTGCGTTTGGTGTGAGACAGGTTAGGGGCGGGTTTGACGTCAGTCAAGCTCTCTCCACAAGTGATAGGGTGAGACTTTTGAATGAGTTCGCACGTTCTGCTTTTGCCAGACGGCGAGTATTAACTCATCAGGGAATAGTATGAATCGGTTGAATGGGGTGGTATTTTTGATTGGGAGTTTATATGAATTGATTGGTTTTGGGGTTTATGTATGTGAAGGTTTGGATCTGGGGTACGAATGGTGGGGATTTGAATCAGAATGATGAATGGTTTGTATGGATCGCTGGCTTTGCGTTCGACGCAATGGGGCCACCAGTCCCGAAGTTTCATGGAACTTTACTGGTAGTAGCCTTCGGGTTACGAGTCTTGACCAGAGGACGTGTCTGGTACCACGGGCTCTTTGGGATCACAGAGGCGGTCTCAGCTCTCTGCCCATTTAGCTAAATCCTTCGGGATTGTTGGGGGCATATGCTGGCCGTTCTTTTGAACGGTTTGATCTAGTATCAATTATACTAATGCCACGTCTTGTGGAAGAGGTAGGAATAGACCTCGCTCCTTAACAGGGAGATGGTATGACCATGAGCATATCATCGACTGTGCCATCTGAGAACTGATTTTATCAGTTTTTCATTCCTATTCCTTACAGCTATGCTCAGCTTTTTACATTGGGCCACCAACCCGTAACTGTTTTGGAGTTAAAATTGGAAGTGTTCTTCGTGGCACGAAGCTTGACCGGAGGCTTTAATTCTGGTACCACGGGTGACCAGGTGCCCACGGAATTTTATTCCGTTCTGGTCTTTGGTTGCGGCCCTTCGGGGAGTATCGTGGTGGCTGTGGTTTACCGTCCAAATGCGGACAGAGCTTAGGCTCGACGTGGACCTGCGTTATACAACCGGGCGCTGGACCACCATAGTTCAGTAGAGGTTTTAGGTAGGCCTCGATCCTCACCAAGGATGTCGTCACGACCAAACAGTAGTGACGACAATTGGCACTTGTGGTTCGCCATGAGGGCGTTGATTGACGCTTAAATTAATCCAGTGAATGCACCGTGAAATTAAGCCAATGTGGCAGGAGTTCACGTAAAACACATCGACTTTCATGTACTTCTATCAGTTGTGTTTCGACCTTGAAGCGTGCAGACGTGTTCGCGGAAGAGCATAATTGTTTCGGCCTGCGCTTATCAGTTTAACGGTGCTTTGTTTACCGTTCGTGTTATCAGCGCTTTTCTTAGTGTGCGTGAGTTGCCGTTGCTTTCGTACGTGTACGTGTACAAGTACAGTAATCGCTTGTGTGAGTGTATTAGTGCGTTATCTCTTTTGTTTTCTTTCTTGCGGTAACTTAGCACGTGCGTGCAAGTTTTTGTGTGGTTGCTATGCCACCACGCAAGAAGAAGACCAGTGAGGTGTCTGGTGAGTTGAAGAATGTCAAGGGGGATAAGGAGGGTGCGGTATCATCTGAGGATGATACAAGCGTGACTTCCGATTCCACGAGGACCACATTGGAGAGTAGACGCAGGGGGTTTGTTGACAAACTGAGATTGAGGAAGGCTCTTTCTGAGGTTTCTGTCAACGAGACGTCCCAGACGTCTCAGTTGAGTGCGTGTGGTGGCTCCCAAGGGGACATGGGTCCACCTTGGAGTGCCATTGGTGTGCTTGAGGGTGAGAAGCAGATGTTGGCTGCTTCCCAAGCCACTTTGGTGGCTGGAGAGGATGTGGGGGAGGATGGTGTTCCTGCTTCTGTGGCTCCCGTTGCCTCGTGTTCGGCGAGGAAAGCGGCGCCGCCTAAGCGCAAGGGGACGCCCATAGAAGAATTGAAGGCCATTTCAAAAGGCGTGCTGTCGTCCGCCGTAGGCAGTGGTATGAATGAGGCTGTGTTTTCTCTCCTTTTGGAGAGCACGAGCGAGTATGAGGCGCTGTTGTTCTCGCTTATTGCGGAAAATGAGCGCCTAAAGGGGCGTTTGGAGGTGCTTGAGGATCAAGCCAGGCTTGTGAAAGCACACCAGATGCCTGCTCCGCCGGTGGCCACACACAAGAGAGGTCCAGTGTCGACAGTGTCGTCTACACCGGAGATGCCGCGACCAGTTGAGACTTGGTCTTTGGTTGTGCGCAGCAGGACGGCTGGCAAAACCGCAAAAGACGTGGTCGAGCAGGTAGTGAAGGAGGTAGGGCCTACTCTGGGTGTGCGTGTCCACGAGGTGAAACCTCTACGGGATGGTGGTGCCATTATACGCACCCCATCCGTAGCTGAGCGGAGGAAGATTGCGGAGAACGCAAAGTTCAGCGAGGTGGGTTTGGATGTGAGTGTAAATGAGAAGTTGGGGCCCAAAGTTGTTATCCATGGCGTTCACTCGCAGATTACTCCTGACGAGTTCATGAGTGATCTGCATGAGTTGAACTTGAAGGACAAGATGTCTCTCGAGTCCTTTAAGAAGGAAGTCAAGATGGTGAGCAAACCTTGGGCACCATCCACTGACGGTGCAGTAAACGTCGTCTTGGAGGGAGCTGGCCTGGCCATGCAAACTCTGTTGGATGTCGGACGCTGCTACGTCAAGTGGTTTTCGTTCCGAGTGAGGAGTTATGACCCGGTAGTGGGATGCTTCCGTTGCTTGGGTTTCGACCACAAAGTTGCGGAATGCAGGGCCAAAGAGGACGTGTGTCGTCGCTGCGGCCAAATGGGTCACCGTGTGGCTCAGTGCAGCAATGCGCTGAACTGCCGGAACTGCGCATTTAAGGGCAAGCCGTCTGATCATCTCATGATGTCGCCGGCGTGTCCGGTTTATAGCGCGATTGTAGCTCGGGCGAATGCTAGACATTAAAATGTCTAGCAAACTCCTGCAGTTGAACTGCCAGAAGTCGTATGCGGTAATGTGTGATATTGGGCAAATGATGTGTGAAAGAGGCAGCGTCATTGCCCTACTGCAGGAACCATATGCAACCTCTGGTTGTATACGGGGCCTACCCGCAGGGATGCGGGTATTTCCTGACAGTAGGGCCAATTCCGCTGTTGTGGTGAATGATGTTGGTATTGAATGCACCTTGGTGAATTCAACCAACTGGGGGTGTGCGTATGTTTAAGTGGTAGTTTTGGCAGGGTTTTTGTAGGGAGCGTATATTGTGCTTTTGGGGTGCCCCTTGAGCCGTATATGTCTTATATGGATGAGGTGCTACTACTGGCGAGTAGCGTACCAGTCATCCTGGGTTTAGATGCGAATGCAGCATCCCCCTTGTGGTTCAGTAAGATATCCAGACATGCGTCTGGGTATTTGAACCTTACAAGGGGCGATTTGCTAGCCGAATGGGCTGTCTCAAAGGATGTACGGGTCGTTAACGAACCCAGTGAGTGGTACACGTTTGATGGTCCGATGGGGAAGAGTGACATTGATGTCACTTTTGTGAATGAGGCAGCTTTGGGTGTGTTTGCTTTTGAGTGGTGTGTGTTGGGTGGGCATGGTGTCAGTGATCACAATCCTATTGAGGTTTGTCTCACTCACACCTCCACTGTGCTTGATAGTGAGCGGGGTAATAGATGGCGCACTTGTGGCGCAAACTGGTCACTACATGAGGTGCTAGTCAGGGAAGAGTCAACGCAAGTTGATCTCGATACCTTTCGAGCTCTGAGTGTAGATGAGCAGGTTGCGTGTGTGAGTAGGTGGTTGACTTGTGTGAATGATCGCATGTTTGAGAGGACCCGTAAGGTAAATCTCAGGCATGTGAAGTGGTGGACGCATGAGTTGACAATAAAGCGTCGGTCTGTTCGAACCTTGCGGAAGCGATTCCAAAGGGCAAGAATAGCTAGCACCGACGATGCAGCCCAGCTCAGAACTGAGTATCGCAGGTGTATGAATGAGTACAAGCAAATGCTTGTAAAGGTGAAAGAGGATGAATGGCGCTCCTTTTTGGAACGCAATAAGCATGACCCCTGGGGAAGTGCTTATAAGATAGTCAGAGGTAGAGGCAAGACGTGTGATGTGAGCAGTCTTCAGGTTGGAGGCGTCCAGCTAACAGCTTGGAGTGACTGCATGAATGTGCTTTTGAATGGTTTCTTCCCAAGGGCGGATCAGCGGGAATTGCCACCTATGGTGACAGCTTCCGCTGATCCCCTCCGGGAGGGTGAATTGGGGGTGGCTTTCTCGATGTTAAAGTCGAGAAAGTCGCCTGGTGCGGATGGTTTTACGGGGGAAATGTGTAAGAGTGTCTGGAAGTCAATTCCAGACTATTTGAATGTGTTGTATGGAAGGTGTGTGAATGAGGGATATTTCCCCTATGAATGGAAGAATGCAAAGGTGATTGTGCTTTTGAAGTCGCCTGATAGGATCAGGAGCAATCCTCGATCCTTTCGGGGCATCAGTCTCCTTCCAGTACTTGGCAAAGTATTGGAAAGAGTAATGATAGAAAGGCTTCAGGAGATTGTGGATCAGCAAATGTCCGATAGACAATATGGTTTTAGACAGGGAAAGTGTACGGAAGATGCGTGGAAGTATGTGAAAGATTGTGTGGCGACCAGTACGTCAAACTATGTTCTGGGCATCTTCATTGATTTCCAGGGCGCGTTTGACAACCTGAGCTGGGATAGTGTGTTGAGGAAATTGAGTGAGTGTGGCTGTCGGGAATTATCTCTCTGGGAGAGTTATTTCTCAGGCAGAAGAGCGTGTGCTATAGGGCGGCACGAAAGTGTCACGGTGGATGTGGTTCGAGGCTGTCCGCAGGGTTCCATCTGTGGTCCATATATATGGAACCTAATGATGGATACTTTGTTGCGTCAACTCGAACAGGTTTGTAAGTGCTGCGCGTATGCGGATGACCTGATACTTATGGTTGAGGGGCAGTCGCGCGCTGAGATTGAGGCACTTGCGGGGGCGCATTTGCGCACTGTATGCGATTGGGGCAACAGTGTTGGCGTTAGCTTGGCCATGGACAAGACGACGACAATGCTGCTCAAGGGCAGATTGTCGGCCAGTCGACATCCATCTATTGGTCTGAATGGCGTCAACTTAAGGTATGTGACTGAGGTTAAATACCTTGGCATTACCTTTGGTGAGAGGATGTGTTTCACTCCTCACTTCACCGGTCTCAAACGCCGGCTGCTTGGAGTGGTTGGACAAGTGCGTCGTATTTTGCGGAATGAGTGGGGCCTCAGCAGGCGTGCCGTTCGCACCATATACAACGGTCTGTTCGTTGCATGCGCAACGTATGGATCGTCTGTGTGGTGTGATGCGGTTACGACTGTTGTTGGTAGAAAGAAAGTGCTGGCTTGCCAGCGTGTGACAATGATGGGGTGTATGCCAGTGTGCCGCACTGTCTCTACTGAGGCAATGCAGGTTCTACTGGGGGTTCCACCTCTTGACTTGGAAGTTCGGCGTCGGGCCGTTCTTTTTAAGGTTAAGAGGCGGATACCATTGCTGCAGGGTGAATGGTTAGCGGATAGGAACGTGGAGAGTTTAGGGCTTAGTGTGTGTAAGAAACTGCTGAATGAGTGTGTTGTGTCTGACTGGCAGGTCAGATGGGACACATGTCTGAATGGGCGGGACACTTACCGATACATTCGTGATGTCACGTTTGTTGGTAGCCGACCGGACTTTGGTTTTAACCTAAGTCTCGGGTTCCTGCTGACTGGTCACGGGTCTCTTAATGCTTTTTTGCATCAGAGGCGTCTCAGTGACACACAGGAATGCCATTGTGGCTTGAGCGAGGAGACATGGGAACATGTTCTCTGTGAGTGTCCATCGTACGAAGACCTTCGGAGTCTGAGTGCGTTTGGTGTGAGACAGGTTAGGGGCGGGTTTGACGTCAGTCAAGCTCTCTCCACAAGTGATAGGGTGAGACTTTTGAATGAGTTCGCACGTACTGCTTTTGCCAGACGGCGAGTATTAACTCATCAGGGAATAGTATGAATCGGTTGAATGGGGTGATATTTTTGATTGGGAGTTTATATGAATTGATTGGTTTTGGGGTTTATGTATGTGAAGGTTTGGATCTGGGGTACGAATGGTGGGGATTTGAATTAGAATGATGAATGGTTTGTATGGATCGCTGGCTTTGCGTTCGACGCAATGGGCCACCAGTCCCGAAGTTTCATGGAACTTTACTGGTAGTAGCCTTCGGGTTACGAGTCTTGACCAGAGGACGTGTCTGGTACCACGGGCTCTTTGGGATCACAGAGGCGGTCTCAGCTCTCTGCCCATTTAGCTAAATCCTTCGGGATTGTTGGGGGCATATGCTGGCCGTTCTTTTGAACGGTTTGATCTAGTATCAATTATACTAATGCCACGTCTTGTGGAAGAGGTAGGAATAGACCTCGCTCCTTAACAGGGAGATGGTATGACCATGAGCATATCATCAACTGTGCAATCTTAAAACTGATTTTATCAGTTTTTCATTCCTATTCCTTACAGCTATGCTCAGCTGATCATTATTTTTAAATTCTATATTATATTTGATGAAAAAAAAAAATAATAATAATAATACAAATTCAAATTTCCTTATTCATCTTCATCTGTCTGGTGATTAATCCCTTATTCTGAAAATAAAGATAAAGAACTCGTCAGACGAGTTCAGTGTGGAATCTGGAAAATCATTTTCGCATTGAGTTTCTAAATGTGGTGCTTGTAATAGAGATATACCTTCTGTTGGTACGGCTTTTATATCCTTGCAGAGGGTATTATAGTTTTGTCACAAAATGTGTAACGCATTGAAGGAGGCCTCACAGACCCCATAAAGTATATATATTCTTGATCAGGGTCGATATAGCCATGTCCGTCTGTCCGTCTGTTTCTATGCAAACTAGTCTTTCAGTTTTTAAGTTATCTTGATGAAACTTGGTACAGGTCCGTCTTTTTTCTGCACGCAGTACATATGTCGGAACCGGCCGGATCGGATCACTATATCATATAGCTGCCATTGGAACGATCGGTTCGAAATCAAAATTTAGTATGAAAAACTTTTTTGTTTCTTAAAATACCTTAACTTAACTCACAGATTGTGTGTTTGGTATAGTTTCAAACAGCCTGCCCAAATTTGGTGCAAATCGGATTAATCAACATCTAACAAGTTTTGTAAAAAATCGGACGGCTTATGCAAATCTCTGTAAGGGTATCCAAAGTTTGGCTCGGCAAAGCTTGCACTATATTTTTTTGCCGTTTATTTTGGCATAAAGTCAATTTTTTTTATACGTAGTTAAAAAATTTGTTGATTTTTAATTTTTAAACACCCTAGTTAGATAAAAAAAATATTTAACTTTAACATGAGGAGCTATACTGTTCTGTTAGCGCGCTGTTAAAGTCAGCTGATTATGTACAACCCGTTTTGTATGAAATTGGCGGGACAAATTTTGCTACTTTGATTGTATGTTCTGGCAAAAGTTTATACAAAAGTGAAAGGATTAATATGGAAAACGATTGTCCAGGTATGTTAAACTATAGTTTACCAATGTTTCATTGTTATGTGTTTTTGTCCAATTGTACCGTGTTTTGTATATGTGTATTTTTAGAATGAGCTTAACAAGTGTAGCTGTGTTTCGTGAATCAGTACTTTTGCATGGCAAAGCGTTGCCAAAAGTTGTATGTGAGAAGCTATTAGCTAAAGTATGCAGATTAATAAGAAACTGATACTTTTTGTCCGAATCCACACGTTTTTGGAAAAATCTAATTTTTCTAGAACAATATGTGTTTAGTCGCGCTGAACTGGTTGATATTTGGAGCAACAACAAGCGCTCAAGAGACGCCGTACAACAGCACATTTTGAATAGTATCGCACCAAAGTATTTAAATGACGAGAATATTAAGTCAGTACGTGAAAAAGTGAAGGCCTTCGTCAATTATATAAATAAACACTTGCCGAAATGTAATTCAACCCTGGATAGGTTTAAGGGAAAGCACTCAAAATGGCTTGAAAAATGCAGTTTCATAGAAATCAATGGCTGTTATGCTTTACCAAATATGGTCCTCGTCTGAAAAGAAAATTAGCCGCGAAACTTTCAGAGGAGAATAACAACTTACCTCCCTTACTCATACATGCTGCCACAGTTTCAGCTAAAAATATAGAGCGCAAGCTAACTTTGGCGCGCCAAAGTTTGGATACCCTTGCAGTGCCCTGTGTAAGCCGTCAGATGTTTTACAAAATTTGTTAAATGTTGATTTTGAACCGATCGATCCTATGGCAGCTATATGATATAGTAGTCCGATTTACACCAAATTTGGTCAGCCTTGTTAAAACTCAATCAAACACACAAGGTGTATATTTGGTTGAGATATTTTGAGAAACAAAAAAGTTTTTCATACTAAATGTTGTTTTCGATCCGATCGTTCCTATGGCAGCTATATGATATAGTATTCCGATTTACACCAAATTTGGTCAGCCTTGTTAAAACTTAATCAAACACACAATGTGTATATTTGGTTGAGATATTTTGAGAAACAAAAAAGTTTTTCATACTAAATGTTGTTTTCGAACCGATCGTTCCTATGGCAGCTATATGATATAGTAGTCCGATTTACACCAAATTTGGTCAGCGTGTTTAGAACTTAATCAAACACACAATGTGTATATTTTGACATGCAGGGTGTTAACTTATATATAAAACTCTTTGTTCTGATTCAGCAATAATGCTGACATAATAATTGACATTATTGCTGACTTTTTCATTGCTGACGTTAATGCTGATATTATTGATGGCATTATTGCTGACATTATTGCTGACTTTTCCATTGCTGACATTAATGCTGACTTTAATGCTTATTACATTATTGCTGACATTAGTGCTGAAAATTATTGCTCACTACTGATCAACGCAACGCGCTGTAGCCAGCTTTCATAAAACCCACCCACAAATACATGAACATTTTTTCTGTCCTCAAAAAAAAACATGAGAGAGCAAGCGACACAGAGACTACTCTCCTCAGGAGAGTCTCCTGCTGTAAGGTCGATACGATACTGATGCAATCAAGTCGTAAATCGTTTCTCTCTGCTCGGCAATCTCTGCTATGTTCGTTGCTCGCTCGGCTGGGATCAACAAGCTTCGTAAAGTTTGCCGACGAGCTGGGATCTACACAGAGAGAAAACTCAAGTATTTCGACTTAATACTCAACAATTCGAACTAGATATCGAACCAAGTACGGAATTACTATATTTGAGGACGACGAACTTATTTCAAGTTAGATTTTCAAGTACGATTTTTAAGATTGTATTCTTGAATTAAGTACACTTTATTCTTGAATCAAGTACTGAAAACTTTAAAAATGAGAATTTTCGATCTCAGTTGATTCAGTCAAAATTTGTTAAATGTTGATTTTGAGCCGATCGTTCCTATGGCAGCTATATAATATAGTATTCCGATTTACACCAAATTTGGTCAGCCTTGTTAAAACTTAATCAAACACACAATGTGTATATTTGGTTGAGATATTTTGAGAAACAAAAAC
>JAWNND010001076.1:0-16678 GCA_035043265.1 Drosophila testacea | reverse complement strand
TATCCTTGAGCCTTGGTTACAGGCAGCCGTAATAACGATCGACACTCCAACTGGAAGTTCGGCAGCAGCTTTACGCTCCAACAAGCATAATCTAACAACGCGATATGTTCACTCCAAGTTTAAGCACAAATGTTCCGTTCATAATCGGAGGATTTTAACGCAAAAAAACACATGGGATCTAGGCTATAACCCGAAAGACAATGCGCTACTGTCCTGCATTCATTTGATGCATCTCACCACTCTCTCGTCTGGCAACCCCACAAACAAGGTGCCTGATGTTATAGATTTTGCAGTGACTTGCGGGATAAACACGAATCTTATACATATTGAGAACGATCTGGATCTGCTATCCGATCACTGCGCTATACTGCTGAAAATGAACCTACCCATACTCAGAAAGAAACGAACGTCCAGGCTGCTGAGGAAAAGCTCGAGCGTTGAACTATTTAAAGCAACATTAGAGGAGAGGCTGAATCCTAATATTGTGCTGGACTCTGGCGAAGACATAGAAGAAGCTGTGGAAGCATTCACACACAGCATCCATGACGCAGCAAACCTCTGCACTGCTCCGCACCATACCAACTCAGAGTATCAGCAGAGACTGATAAGAGACAGATTCTTACACACTGAAGAAATCACGGAACAGCTAAGAGTCGTAAACGTCTTCCGGAGGGATTGGCAGATCAGTCGAAATCCACGGCTGCTGCTCGAATCAAAAAAGCAAAGATCAGAAAACCCTTATTCACGAACTGCGCAACGAAGCTCTAGCCGAATATCTGCGACACGCTGAGCCTAATGGGTTAAAGCATAACCTGTGGAACAACACCAAATATCTCAAAAGACCTACCAAGAGGATTCCACCCATTAAAAGCCCAGCTGGCTCTTTGTGTCGTTTTAACGAAGAAAATGCTGAGACTTTTGCTCTACATCTGCAGGAAACATTCACGTCCTTTAACCTTTGTTCAGCCACGGACGTCATCAACACACAATCCTTCATAGAGTCGCCCTGCCCAATGGACTTGCCGATACGCACAATTCAGGAAGATTAAGTTAAAGCCGTAGTGTCCAGCTTAAAAACAACCAAAAGTCCCGGTTACGACAATATTGACGCAACAACTATAAAAAGTTTACCTGAACGCGCAATCGCCTTTCTTACTATGATATACAATGGTATCATTAGGCTCCATCACTTCCCCTCACAGTGGAAGTGTGCGGAGATCATAATGATACCCAAACCTGGGAAACCTGAACAGGAGCCCGCCTCCTACCGTCCCATAAGCTTACTGGCAATACTGTCCAAGATACTCGAACGAATATTTTTGACCAGGTTATTGCCAGAGCTGGAAGACGGCGAACTAATCCCAGAGCACCAATTTGGTTTTAGGAGTCAACATGGAACCCCAGAGCAATGCCATAGAATATCACAAACGATATTGTGTTCATTTAAAGACAAGAAGTACTGTTCCGCAGCTTTTCTGGACATTAAACAGGCGTCCGATCGCGTCTCGCAAGCTTAGGTTTGCTTTATAAGCTTAAAATCAATGCCGCCAGCTCCTGATGCTTCTTGCTGCTTTAAATCGTATCTATACAGGCGACTATTCTATGTTAGATGCGAATGGGCTGAGTCTGAAATCCAGTTGGGCAACGACGCTGGAGTCCCACAGTGGAAGCAAGTGTCAGAAAACAACATTTAGTATGAAAAACTTTTGCTTCTCAAAATATCTCAACAAAATATACACATTGTGTGTTTGATTATGTTCTAAACATCGCCGACCAAATTTGGTGTAAATCGGACTACTATATCATATAGCTGCCATGGGACTCGATCGGTTCAAAATCAACACTTAACAAACTTTGTAAAAAATCGACACGGCTTACACAGGAACAGGGTAGGTCCAAACTGGCGCGCCAGCAGTTAGCTTGCGCTATATTCTATATTTTGAGTCTGATGCTCGAAGTAAAGTATTTATTAAAAAATATGCCGGAACTACTTATGTTTTTTTAAATTCAGCATTAAAAAAAAAGCCTTTGTGGTAAAACAAGCTTTGACTGCAAAGTATTATTATACTATTGCAAATGTTAGTGGGCAAATGTACTTCTGCAGGTGGCAATGCCTTTAAATGGTTAAAAGCTGGGAAATAGCATAGCAGTTACGAATAAAAAACTAGAGAAGAAACAGAAATCGTGCCTAAAATTTCTCGAACAGTTTGTTTAGATGGAGTGGCACGGCACAAAAACGATTGGGCATCTTGCACGAACAATGTAAGAGGGAAGTGCTAGAATATTATGAAGTCACTCGACTAACTCGTCGTTTAGCCGCCGTTTGTACGTCAATCAGTACAATTTTCTCATTCGAAGAGCCGAATGAACGAAGCTAAAGCGAAAAAAATTGCGCCAAAAATATATTCTTCAAAAAATAATTAAATTGTTATAATTTCAGTCGAAAAATACAAGAAAGTCTGGAATTATGTGGAGCGCATTCCACGAGGCAATATTGTTCGAATTGTGGGAAGAGAATTTTACGGCGCTGCGGTCAGCCAAGAAAAACTCCCACATATTTTTGGAGCGCATTGTGTGAGAAGTTCATGGAAGCCGGTCACTTCGACACATGGAAGGAGGTCCGCACCAAAGTGGACAATTTGACCAGAAAATATATAAAGTACAGTACATGATTCATATAATACTTTTTAAATATAAGTGTTTATGTACATGCGTCTTTAGGGATGAGGTTAAGAAATAAGGAGCATCAGGAGGTGAACCCTCGAAATGGCAACATTTCGAGACAGTTCACCGAACTTTGGGAGCCGTCAAGTCGGTAAATTTTGCAGCTTGCGCTTTGGATAATGCAGGTAAGCTTAAATGCATTTTTAACAATAACAATGTCTCACTAATCGAAATTTATTTTCAGTTGATAACGACGAGAGCTGGAACACATTCCAATATGGGGCCGAGGATGAGCTATCCTCCATGCGTGTGGGCCATCGCCGCCGGCCGAATCAGCTGCATTACCATCCAACTCGACCAGTGACCTTTTCGAGTTGTTTATAGACTCGAGCGAAGCACTTGAGTTCGCCCAGACAACGACAGCAAGCGCGCCAGGCACATCAGCTCGGAGAAAGAGGGCACTGGACGAAATGGATGGTGGAACAGCTGATTCTATCGGTGGCGATAAACCCAAAAATAAGAAACGGAAGTTTGACCCTAAAAAGGAAATAACGGCTTTTGAGTCGGCCAAGCTCTCGGCAACGATAGAGGCGAATGAAGTACGTACACGCGAAATTGTGCGCCTCGGTACAATGAGGAGCGAGGCCGCCATCAACTTCCTAAAGAAATCTTGAAGTTGTTGGAGCAAAATCTCTTGAAGTGAAGGATTTAAAAAAGGACTTATATTATGTTGATCTCGTGTTTCGCCTGAAGTGAACACTTGTAATTATTGTTTGTTACTGAATACTCTTATTGTTATTCTCTCTTTTTTATATCTTTTTTCAAAAAAAGTTTTTTGTTATTGAAAACGCCTTTTTATACCCTTGCAGAGGGTATTATAATTTTGTCACGAAGTTTGTAACGCATTGAAGGAGGCGTGTCAGACCCCATAAAGTATATACATATATTCTTGATCAGGGCGACGAGCTGAGTCGATATAGCCATGTCCGTCTGTCCGTCTGTCCGTCCGTCTGCCTTCGCGTACCAGTCGTCTCTCAGTTTTGAAGCTGTCCTGATGAAACCTGGCACGGGTCTCGTCTTTTTGCTGCAGTGCGTATATGTCGGAACCGGCCGGATTCGGATAACCACATCATATAGCCTGCACATGAGGAACTGTTCACGGTTGGAAACAAACGCTTTAGTATGAAAAACCATATCGGAGCCTCAAGACATGTCAAAACCAAATATACGTTATGTGCTTGATTAAGTTCTAAACAGGCTGACCAAACTTGAGAGTGAATCGGACAAACTATATCATGTGGCTGCCATAGGAACGATCGGTACCGACAACAACACGTAGTATGGAAAACTTTTTTGTTTCTCAAAACATCTCAACCAAGAAACATACACATTGTGTGTTTGATTAAGCAGTAAACAGGCTGACCTGCAAATTTGGTGCAAATCGGACTCACTATATCACAAAGCTGCCAAGAGGTCGATCGAGTTCGAAGTAACATTGGTATGAAAACCTTTTTTGTCTCATCAAAGTATCTCAACCAAATATACATTGTCTGTTACTGATTAAGTTTTAAACAAGTCTGACCAAATTTGGTGTAAATCGGACAATCTACATCATACAGCTGCCACAGGAACGATCGGTCCAAATCAACCTATCAACAACGATTTTGCCAAGAAAATCTGACGGCTTACGCAGGGGCACTGCAACGTATTCAAACTTTGGCGCGCCAAAGTTAGCTTGCGCTACATCATGCCATACAATACACAGACAGTAATTGAAGCACAATACAAATTTGAATGTGAGACTTTAATGCCGATCAATTTTACTTAATTTTATACTAATGAGAAGCAACCGCTTTTCTTCTATATGATCCGCAAAAGAATTTCAGTCGTATGCCACACTGCTGTGGCTAGGCTGAGATAAGCTGATTGGTAGCAATCCACCCAAATTTCTGGAATCTCACAACAGTGACAATTCAGTAGCACTGCAGCAGGACGCAGCACGTAAATACAACATGCCGAACGTTATCGACGTGGAAGTCAACGGCCCTCTGCCGATTCTGCGAAACCGGGCCTTCAGCTGTCCAAAGGCATTCTCAACAACTCTCCTTCGACCTGGCCAATGCGTAATTAAACGCCTTTCTATACCCTTGCAGAGGGCATTATAATTTTGCCGCAGAAACGTGTAACGCATCGAAGGAAGCCTCTACAGATCCCATAAAGTATATATATTCTTGATCAGGGCGACGAGCTGAGGTCGATATAGCCATGTCCAACTGTCCGTCTGTTTCTATGCCAAACTAGTCTCTCAGTTTTGAAGCTATCTTGATGAAACTTGGTACAGGTCCGTCTTTTTACTGCACGCAGTACATATGTCGGAACCGGCCGGATCGGATAACTATATCGTATAGCTGCCATAGGAACGATCGGTTGGAAATAAACATTTAGTATGCAAAACTTGTTTGTTTCTCAAGCTATCTCAACCAAATATACACATTATGAGTCTGATTAAGTTTCTAACAGGCTGATCAAATTTGGTGTAAATCGGACTACTATATATCATATAGCTGCCATAGGAACGATCGGTTCGAAACAACATTTAGTATGAACGACTTTTTGTTTCTCAAAATATCTCAACCAAATATACACATTGTGTGTTTGATTAAATTTTAAACAGGCTGACCAAATTGGTGTAAATCGGACTACTATATCATATAGCTGCCATAGGAACGATCGGTTCGAAATCAACATTTAACAAATTTTGTAAAAATTTGACGGCTTACACAGGGCACTGCAAGGGTATCCAAACTTTGGCGCGCCAAAGTTAGCTTGCGCTATATTTCTTCTCGTCATCGGCAGTGTCGAAAGGTTAGGGCTTCATCAAGCTCGTGGAGAATCGGAATGCAGAATCCCCTAGCAGCACAACAGGAACATCGATTCCGCTGATCCGCTTGGAATTCTTCCTAAAAAGCACCATCGATTTTACAGTGGTGCTCTCATAGGCTTGAGAGTCATGGCAGTGGCCTGGGGCGCCTACGTTTGCATAAAGAAACCAATAACTAAAAAAATTAACAATTAATATATTCCTTCCTTATCAATAATATTATTTTACCTTACCGGTAATCCACTAATGCAAAAAATATGGTTGAGTACCATCCCTTCTAATTATAATAATCCGCAGCTTCAGCTGCACGAGGGTGGACTTCGATGTGGCTTCCATCTAAAATACAAAATCTATTTTTTATGAAATGCTTGTTAATAATAGGAAAATCTTTCCTATGGCACCGAAACATTGGGGAAAACCAAGAGCTTCAAAACCTTGGACACACTCCTCCACTTTCAACTGAGTCAAGAAGTTTCTAGGCAGATATTCGGGTTCCAGAATCCTATGGACTTCATGGCAAAATTCTTTCAGAATTTTGCAGACCTTGGAAACTGAAACGCCGAATAAACTGCCTACAGCGCGATACTCTGCGGAGGACACCACAGTTTACATTGCAATGGCAATACGTTTTTCTTCAAGCATTTCAAGCGCTCGACCAAGATGTTGAAGGAGCTCCTATCCACTCGAAAATTTTCTTTGAAGAACTCATCCGAGTTACGTGGGACATCGCGCTCCCAAAATGCACCATGACGCTCCTATAACATATAATTAGTATTTATATTATAGCTACGGATTACTATTTCACTGTAATATACTCACAAAATGCCCAATTGTTTTTGTTACTTTGGGTGGCAAAACAATTTCACTAAATAATTCTCCATCTCCTCTTCCAACTCATCCTCCCCTTGCTCTATTCCGCTTGAGTTTATGCTCGACTTGCCAATTCATAGTTTCACTTTTTTTTTGGGTTGTTCCTGTCAGTATTCGCCATAATTTAACAGCATATTTATATACATAAATGTTTAACGCAACCAACGCTTGTTTACAATTTGAACAGCTGCTTTATTTTGGTTGAATGACAAATCAACGAATGATACGTCAAATTGTAGTGGAAAGACCAAAATCTGACAAAACTGAACGACACCGAATGACGCGAATGACAGTGCTCGTGGAAAGCGGCTATTAGATGAAGGTACGTACAAAATTAATTGCCAAAATAATTAAATTGAATTGTAGTTTTAGAAACTCCTCCAAAACGATTCAAGATTGAGGATGCAAGTTGCAGCAAGGCAGACAGCATAAACAAAGCGCCGAGCGGCAACATGCTGAGTGCAATGGGAGGTAAAGGTTACGAGCTGGTGGAGCTAAGAAAAACGTCCCAAAAGATGCTAGAGGAGCTCCGCTCTTACTCCAAGCGCAAACGTCATGTGTTGCTACAGGCTTCGAAGCATCCACATACAAAACTTTAAGGTCGTAATCGCATATCTATAAGCGCCAATATATAGAAAATAATTAATTATATAGAGGAAAATTGGAACAATTTTTGAGACACGCATAACAAAACAGACAATCCCAGTAAACAAATCACCTCTACACATTAAAAAGTACACATTTTTAGATCATCTGACTTACAACCATTACATTAAGGCTAAAATACCCCTTTCTGTTGAAATAAACCTGCTCAGCACTGCCGGGTTCAATAATTTTGATGTCGGTGCCATCAATGCAACTAACTACTCCAGAAATACCATACTTGTTATAGAAATGCTGTTTGCATTTCGACAGCATTTCCTCCGATCTGCCCAATTGAATAAATCTTGGCCCAAGCTTCCTTTCGAGCAAAGGAAGTATTATCCATAGGATTTTCCCAACGGATTGCCTCGACATTGACAGATCCGTTTTTTCCTATCGCTCTTTGAAACAAACCAACTCCTAAAAAGAGCAATGCTTGCAGAATGGGCGAAATTAAAAAAGGTTGGATATCGTCCTTGATTAAATTTAATACCATTTTAAAAGGAACTCTTTTAACACAATAGAGCTGTCAGTATTTTTATTGTTTGCGGCGCCAAAAATTAAACGTTTAAATTTTTTGTATGTTAGCTATACAAAATCAATTAATGTATAAACAAATTAAAATATAGCGCAAGCTAACTTTGGCGCGCCAAAGTTTGGATACCCTACAGTGCCCTATGTAAGCCGTCAGATTTTTAACAAAATTTGTTAAATGTTGTTTTCGAACCGATCGTTCCTATGGCAGCTATATGATATAGTTATCCGATCCGGCCGGTTCCGACATATGTACTGCGTGCAGCAAAAAGACGGATCTGTACCAAGTTTCATCAAGATAGCTTCAAAACTGAGAGACTAGTTTGCATAGAAACAGACGGACAGACAGACGGACATGGCTATATCGACTCAGCTCGTCGCCTGATCAAGAATATATGTATATACTTTATGGGGTCTGTGAGGCTTCCTTCAATGCGTTACACATTTCGTGACAAAATTATAATACCCTCTGCAAGGGTATAAAAAAGATTTTCATACTAAATGTTGTTTTCGAACCGATCGTTCCTATGGCAGCTATATGATATAGTATTCCGAGTTACGCCAAATTTGGTCAGCCTGTTTAAAACTTAATCAAACACACAATGTGTATATTTGGTTGAGATATTTTGAGAAACAAAAAGTTTTTCATACTAAATGTTGTTTTCGAACCGATCGTTTCTATGGCAGCTATATGATATAGTAGTCCGATTTACACCAATTTTGGTCAGCCTTGTTAAAACTCAATAAAACACACAATGTGTATATTTGGTTGAGATATTTTGAGAAACAAAAAAGTTTTTCATACTAAATGTTGTTTTCGAACCGATCGTTCCTATGGCAGCTATATGATATAGTAGTCCGATTTACACCAAATTTGGTCAGCGTGTTTAGAACTTAATCAAACACACAATGTGTATATTTTGACATGCAGGGTGTTAACTTATATATAAAACTCTTTGTTCTGATTCAGCAATAATGCTGACATAATAATTGACATTATTGCTGACTTTTTCATTGCTGACGTTAATGCTGATATTATTGAAGACATTATTGCTGACATTATTGCTGACTTTTCCATTGCTGACATTAATGCTTACTTTAATGCTTATTACATTATTGCTGACATTATTGCTGAAAATTATTGCTCACTACTGATCAACGCAACGCGCTGTAGCCAGCTTTCATAAAACCCACCCACAAATACATGAACATTTTGTCTGTCCTCAAAAAAAAACATGAGAGAGCAAGCGACACAGAGACTACTCTCCTCAGGAGAGTCTCCTGCTGTAAGGTCGATACGATACTGATGCAATCAAGTCGTAAATCGTTTCTCTCTGCTCGGCAATCTCTGCTATGTTCGTTGCTCGCTCGGCTGGGATCAACAAGCTTCGTAAAGCTTGCCGACGAGCTGGGATCTACACAGAGAAATAAATCAAGTATTTCGACTTAAAACTCAACAATTCGAACTAGATATCGAACCAAGTACGGAATTACTATATTTGAGGACGACGCACTTATTTCAAGTTCGATTTTCAAGTACGATTTTTAAGATTGTATTCTTGAATTAAGTACACTTTATTCTTGAATCAAGTACTGAAAACTTTAAAAATGAGAATTTTCGATCTCAGTTGATTCAGTCAAAATTTGTTAAATGTTGATTTTGAACCGATCGATCCTATGGCAGCTATATGATATAGTAGTCCGACTTACACCAAATTTGGTCAGCGTGTTTAGAACATAATCAAACACACAATGTGTATATTTTGTTGAGATATTTTGAGAAACAAAAAAGTTTTTCATACTAAATGTTGATTTTGAACCGATCGATCCTATGGCAGCTATATGATATAGTAGTCCGACTTACACCAAATTTGGTCAGCGTGTTTAGAACATAATCAAACACACAATGTGTATATTTTGTTGAGATATTTTGAGAAACAAAAAGTTTTTCATACTAAATGTTGTTTTCGAACCGATCGTTCCTATGGCAGCTATATGATATAGTATTCCGATTTACACCAAATTTGGTCAGCCTTGTTAAAACTTAATCAGACACACAATGTGTATATTTGGTTGAGATATTTTGAGAAACAAAAACGTTTTTCATACTAAATGTTGTTTTCGAACCGATCGTTCCTATGGCAGCTATATGATATAGTTATCCGATCCGGCCGGTTCCGACATAGTTACTGCGTGCAGCAAAAAGACGGACCTGTACCAAGTTTCATCAAGATAGCTTCAAAACTGAGAGACTAGTTTGCATAGAAACAGACGGACAGACAGACGGACAGACAGACATTGCTATAACGACTCAGCTCGTCGCCCTGATCAAGAATATATATACTTTATGGGGTCTGTGAGGCTTCCTTCAATGCGTTACACATTTCGTGAAAAATTTATAATACCCTCTGCAAGGGTATAAAAATATAGCGCGTGCTAACTTTGGCGCGCCAAGGCTTGGATACCCTTGCAGTGCCCTGTGTAAGCCGACAGATTTTTTACAAAATTTGTTAAATGTTGATTTTGAACCGATCGATCCTATGGCAGCTATATGATATAGCAGTCCGATTTACACCAAATTTGGTCAGCCTGTTTAAAACTTTGTCAAACACACAATGTGTATATTTTGTTGAGATATTTTGAGAAACAAAAAGTTTTTCATACTAAATGTTGTTTTCGAACCGATCGTTCCTATGGCAGCTATATGATTCCGACATATGTACTGCTTGCAGCAAAAAGACGGACCTGTACCAAGTTTCATCAAGATAGCTTCAAAACTGAGAGACTAGTTTGCATAGAAACAGACAGACAGACGGACATGGCTATATCGACTTTACTCATCGCCCTGATCAAGAATATATATACTTTATGGGGTCTGACACGCCTCCTTCAATGCGTTACAAACTTCGTGACAAAATTATAATACCCTCTGCAAGGGTACAAAAATACAGACACACACCACAGCAAATGGCACACACACACTACGCAACAGCACACAGCTAACACACGCATATAATACAGAAGGAGAAATTTCCCCGCCAAATAATGTACACGCAAAAAAACTACACTAGAAACAGAAACTACAACTAAAACTGCAAGGAGAAGCTTGCGACTTTAACACAAATATCAGCAAGAATGACAGCAAAGACGAAACCCACAACTGAAGCTATAAACAAGCAGTATAATACGAATCTGGTACAAAACTGGCTACGTAGTGTACCTCCATTACTACCCCACGAGCTTCCCCTTACTCATTCGTTAGCATTAGAAACTCTCTCCCACAAAAGAAGATGCATTGACATGGACGACCCAGATGAAGACTTGGCACCCAACAATGGCCAATGGTAACACCAATCTTCAAAAGCGGATTTGCTATTAAGCTACACGAGGAATCAAGGCGCAAAAGGATGCTGCCACTGCAACAAAATGATACTGATCAACAAACAAATACAACAGCAACATTACAGCAGCAACAATTATCCCAATAACAACAATGTACAGCTGACGAACCGACACAAAACGATTTGATAAAAAATGCTTTCCCTCCTATACAGCAAAATGCGGCTTCCTCTCAAAAGCAGGAAAATGAATCTAAGAAAGTTCCTTCAATATTCCTAAGAATGGTCCCCCAATAGAGCTGTATCTCGATTCGATTTTTAATCGATTAAATCGATTTAAAATATTTTTTGTGTGAATCGATTTGGTTTAAAAAAATCGATTTGGTTAGACCTCGCGCATCCCTAATTGTCTCCCATTTTGTGTGAGAAGTTAGCGTCGTGAACGCGCGATCTATGTAAGTATTGAGTATTGACGAAATTAGACAAATTTAATATATTTTAAAATGTTATATATAGATTGACTGTGTTGGTGGCTCGACGAGGTATTGGAGAAATTGGTAGGAAATAGTAAGTACTTCAATATTATAATATGTGTATGGCCAGGGTGAATATTAAATATGTATGTATGTGTGTGTGTTTTATTCGCAGAAGTTGCAGAAATTTCCATCAGCAGCGACTCCGAGGATGAACCCGTTCGTAAGGCAAAAAACTCATCTGACTTGTGGGCTTTGTTTTATCGGTTGCCGGACAAAGTATCTGCTAAATGCAAAAAATGTGGTAAGGTAATTAAATCGTGTGGAAACACGACAAATTTAATGCAGCACATAAGACGGTCTCACCCCACATTGCTACCACTGCTAAAACGTGCTAAAACTATTACCTCGTATTTACAACCGACAACCTCTAACGGCAATTCGTTTGAAAAAAAAGATTTGGACCAGGCGTTGATGACTTTGATCGCTGTTGATATGCAACCATTCCGTATTGTAGAGGAACATGGCTTTCGATATTATTCACATAAGTTAAATCCGCGGTACGTACTGCCTTCTCGGAAGACCCTACGGAACACCCTCTTAACAAATATGTATACGGATATGAAAACTAAGCTGCAAGTAATGTTGAATGATGCTAAATATTGCGCCATCACCTCAGATGGGTGGACTTCAAAAGCAAATCAGTACTATCAGACAGTTACCTGTCACTTTGTGTCAAGCGATTTTATATTACATGAAGCCGTACTGTCAACCAACAGTCTGGGTAAAGACACTTCCCATTCTGCTCAAAATATATCCGATGCATTAAAGAGGGTGCTTCTCGAATGGGGAATTTTTGACAAAGTCATTGCGATCGTTACTGATAACGCAGCAAACATAATAAAAGCCTGTCAATTACTTAAAAAAAGGCACTTGGGCTGTTATGCTCACACCCTCAATTTGGTGATGCAAGACGTTTTGAAGTTAGAGCAGGTAGAACCCATAATGACAAAATGCAAACGAATAGTTTCATTTTTTAAGTCAAGTGACACGGCTTATGCTAAAATGAAGAACGCACAAATCTCCGAAACGCCATACAGCTTAATCCAAGAAGTACCAACGCGATGGAATAGCTGCTTTAAAATGATGCAAAGATTGATTTTGACCAACAGTGCCGTGTCACAAGTGCTCCTGACAATTTCAAAAGCGCCTAATCCTCTTTCAGCGGATGAAATAGCTATAATGAGCGACTTGGTGACCTTATTTGAGCCATTTGATAACGCAACACTTCGAGTGTCAGCTAGCAAGTCGGTCACAAGCTCCCAAATCATACCGACTACAGTCGATTTACTCCATCGGTTAAATGCTATAACACCCAATCTAAAAACAATTGAAGGAATTGAAACACGCCAGTCCATGATCGATGGGATAAATCGTCGCCTCACAGCGTATGAGGGAAGAAGCATCCTTCGATTGGCTACCATATTGGATCCCCGGCTTAAAAAAGAGGGCTTTGGAAGTTTGGATGTTGCTAATGCTGCAGGTACCGCGTTAGAGAACGAGCTTGAAATTTGCATAAAATATTTGAAGCAATCTCCTAGCCTCGAAGAGCCACCATCACAGTCAAACCAACTCGATAACGCCCAGTCTTCGATGTTTGCGTTCGTCCAAAAAAAAATTGCCACAAAATCGAAAACTCCTCAAGTGGACGGAATAATCTTTGTAAGGCAGTATTTTGAAAGGTCCACGCGCTGGAGTCAATGTGTCCACTTCAATATTGGAAGGTAATCTTTCTGCACACACCTTTAATTATATAACTGATGACTTTTTATATATACATTTCAGACTCATTCTCAAGAAATGGAGCCAATGGGCTCTCTCTTCATGAAATTCTTTTGTGTACCGGCCTCTTCAACCCCTTCTGAAAGATGCTTCAGTACAACTGGAAACCTAATTACTGACCGGAGAGCATCCCTGAAACAAGATGCGGTTGATATGCTTTGTTTCTGCAACAGAAACCTGTGGCTAAGCCAATCCTAATTTTACATTTCTTGTCCTTGAATAGACATAGAAAAAGTCATTTTTAATTTTCCAAGTCTGAGCTGGATCTCATCTGTTTTTTTTTATTTACTTTTGTTATATTTTGAGTTGAGATTTATTGTTTTGTTAGAATTAAATATATATAATAAAAAAAGAGACATACATATGTAACAAAATTGAAATTTTGAATAAAATGTTATTACATATGTTCATTAAATGTAATTAATATAAAAACTTATTTATATGAATTGTTATGAGAAAAATTTGAAAACAAATTATTTAGTGTAATTTTTCTTAAAAATCGACTTTAAATCGATTAAAAATCGATTTAAAGTGATTAAAAATCGATTTGAATCGATTCGAAAAATAATCGAAAATTCCCAGCTCTATCCCCCAAATCATGCCCCTTCTAAATAAACTTAGGAAAAGCAACTAAAGACTGTGGTTTTCGTATACAAAGCGAAAACATGGATACATATAACTCAATCCTTGCAACCCTTGATGATGGCACCTATCTGCATACTCACCAGTTGCGCAGTGAGAACGGATTTAGGGTGGTTCTGCAAAACTTGCATCCTTCAACACAACATAACTGGCTAAAGGTTGAGCTGACTAATATGGGTTTCATTGTACGATTTGTTAGGGTCATGAATCATCGCGACACTGGCAGACCGATAAAAGTGTTTCAAATGGAATTAAAAGACAAACAAAGCCAGTTCCAGCTGCAACTGCGCACAAAGCAGCAACATCGTACGGCAGCCAAGAAGCAAGCCATCATGTCACCACAGCATACTGAAGCAACACCTTGCATCGCCCAGCAGGCTCAGAGTCAAAGATTGCGAGACCTCGATAGTACTCCCATGCGAAACCCAGCTGAAAGAGATCTGGCAAACCTGCAGAAACAACTACGCAACAAGCAGCAACAACTCCAACGGCAATCAGTACAACAATCTGCAATCTCGCCCAGCTAACTGTGCCAGATTCTTGACCAGAGCACGGCAATATTTCAGCGCATGGAAAATAGAATAGACAGCTTGCTTGACATATTTATGCAATTTATATCAATGCAAAGGGAAAATAAAAACAATAATTTTGTATCAAATTTGCATCAGCAACAACAAAGCAACATAGCAAATCCAGCTGAAGCTTATGCCATGGACCTCGAAAACACCAACGCAAATTACCTTACTAATCATGATTAGACACAACCAAAGTTATATCCAACAATACTCACCAGTAGCAACCAGAATGTCAATACTTTTAAAATTGCATTCTGGAAGGCTTGCGGAGTAAGCAATAAAATGGCTAATTTAGAACTTTACATGCGACGTCATTCCATAGACATCATGATAATCGTTGAAACACGCACTCCACCAAATTCCAACATCTTTAACGTGTCTGGGTATTAGAGGTCTGCATGAATAGCAAAAAAAACCATGTTCGAATGAACAATGCGCAAAACGCGTTGAGTGAAGTTGAGTGCAAAGCCGAACACGTTTGAGTGTTTAAGTGCGCTCGCGTAAGACTCGACCGCACAACGCACAAACGAAAAGCAAAGAATTGAATGAGTGGGAATGCGTGAGAATAGGAGTTTGCGTTTTGAGCGCATTCAAATGCCCAACCGAATTTTTAATTGTTGTTGGCTTGAAAAGAAAGGAAGAAACGAATTTTAATGTAATTTGATTTTATTTAGCTAATTACTATATACATTTTTGGTATGTTGTTAATATGATTATGTATTTAATTTATGTTTGAATTTAAAAACATAATTCTATTTATGTTCTCTGGATTTGTGGCGATTAGACAACGCTTTTCTGTAATCAAATTTCTAGCGTTTGAAAATGTTCGCTCCGAAGCCGCGCTGCTCGCTGGTATGCAGAATATTTTACACGATGTTTTGTGTAATAGCGGAAAAAAGTTCTGGTGCATATTCCATTTATAGACAGGTCACAAATACACAGTTATTAATCTTAGCTAAAACAAAACATATTAAACACGTTATAAATCAAAATACATTAAAACAATAACAATAACGACTAAACAAAAACAACAAAATGCACATGCAAAATACATACATACAATCTCGTCCGCTTTGTTTTCTCCGTCCATTTCTGTCGACCGCGTGCTTCCCTCGACTCGAACGAAATGAACGCACAAAACAATTCGGATGATTCGTGTGTCTTCGGCTTTGTCAAATTTTGCATTCTGTTTTGCGCCTTATTTATTCTCACTCATTTTGCTAAATTTCGTATGGTGTGAGGCAACACGCACTCATATTGACATTCAAGCGCGTCATTTTGTGCATCGCACATTCAATTTGACGTTTGTTGTGAGTGAAGCCACGCAGACGTCTACTGGGTATCACACATATATAGCCTCCAATTCACAGTCACATCGAAGAGGCGGAGTAGCCATCCTTGTGCGATCTTATATTAGGCACAACGCCCTGCAGCCCTTAAACGAAGAGTTTTTTTTGAAGCGCACCAATTGCTCTGTTATGTGCGAATGACAATAAAAATGATATGTATTCAGTATTCAAATGGTCCTCTGCACATTTTATAAAACTGCTTAAACACTTCGATAGCCTTTCTGAAAGGCCCCATCCAGCTTCCTCCTTTGCGGTGACTTGAACGCCTAACACCCTCGGTGGGGAAATTCTATAACTCGCCACAGAGGCAGGGCGTTATTTGAAGCAATCCATTTACAACGGCGATACAATATTCTAGCATCTGGCGGCGCAACTAATTTCCCATTTGACAGTAGGAGAAGACCATCGGCAATCGATTCCGCTATCTATGGTAGCATAGATGACTCTCGATTACGAATCCACTCTTCAAGAATTGACATGATTGCTAAAAGAGCCAACTTCAAGCGATTCCAGGAACTACTCGATCAGCTTATCCATCTTTACACTGAGATCCGTTCAGGTTTGGATATCGAAGACGCAATTGACATCTTTATACGCAACTAGGGGGTTGCGCTACGCTCGCTGAAATCTCGGGGAGAAATGTGGAGTGAAAATAGGGAACACTTCTCACAGCTATAATCAGACCTGCGTCATTGCTAATAAGAAAACGGGAAATGTAAATTCAATTTTTCCTGCAATCGGACTTAAAATAATATTATCTTTGTATAAGCAAGGGGCAAGCCCTCTAATACTCGCTTCGCTCAAAATCCCTCGGCTCGCTACGATCGCTGAAATCTCGGGGGAAATGTGGAGTGAAAATACGGAATAT
>JAWNND010001075.1:0-26803 GCA_035043265.1 Drosophila testacea | reverse complement strand
ACGGTAACTCGTGCCCCTATCCTTGAGCCTTGGTTACAGGCAGCCGTAATAACGATCGACACTCAACTGGAAGTCTGGTACTGGCGGCAGCTTACCTCCACCAAGGCGCATAATCTAACAACGGATATGTTCACCCAAGTTTTTACAATGGGGACCCAGGTTCATAATCGGAGGGGATTTTAACGCAAAAAACACATGGTGGGGATCTAGGCTATGTAACCCGAAAGACAATGCGCTACTGTCCACCATTCATTTGATGCATCTCACCACTCTCTCGTCTGGCAACCCCACAAACAAGGTGCCTGATGTTATAGATTTTGCAGTGACTTGCGGGATAAACACGAATCTTATACATATTGAGAACGATCTGGATCTGCTATCCGATCACTGCGCTATACTGCTGAAAATGAACCTACCCATACTCAGAAAGAAACGAACGTCCAGGCTGCTGAGGAAAAGCTCGAGCGTTGAACTATTTAAAGCAACATTAGAGGAGAGGCTGAACCCTAATATTGTGCTGGACTCTGGCGAAGACATAGAAGAAGCTGTGGAAGCATTCACACACAGCATCCATGACGCAGCAAACCTCTGCACTGCTCCGCACCATACCAACTCAGAGTATCAGCAGAGACCGATAAAGAGACAGATTCTTACACTGAAGAAATCACGGAACAGCTAAGAGTCAAACGTCAGATGCTCGGAGGATTGGCAGATCAGTGAAATCTACGTGACCGGGCTGCTCTTAACCGTGCAAGCAAAGATCAGAAAACCCTTATTCACGAACTGCGCAACGAAGCTCTAGCCGAATATCTGCGACACGCTGAGCCTAATGGGTTAAAGCATAACCTGTGGAACAACACCAAATATCTCAAAAGACCTACCAAGAGGATTCCACCCATTAAAAGCCCAGCTGGCTCTTTGTGTCGTTTTAACGAAGAAAATGCTGAGACTTTTGCTCTACATCTGCAGGAAACATTCACGTCCTTTAACCTTTGTTCAGCCACGGACGTCATCAACACACAATCCTTCATAGAGTCGCCCTGCCCAATGGACTTGCCGATACGCACAATTCAGGAAGATTAAGTTAAAGCCGTAGTGTCCAGCTTAAAAACAACCAAAAGTCCCGGTTACGACAATATTGACGCAACAACTATAAAAAGTTTACCTGAACGCGCAATCGCCTTTCTTACTATGATATACAATGGTATCATTAGGCTCCATCACTTCCCCTCACAGTGGAAGTGTGCGGAGATCATAATGATACCCAAACCTGGGAAACCTGAACAGGAGCCCGCCTCCTACCGTCCCATAAGCTTACTGGCAATACTGTCCAAGATACTCGATCGAATATTTTTGACCAGGTTATTGCCAGAGCTGGAAGACGGCCAACTAATCCCAGAGCACCAATTTGGTTTTAGGAGTCAACATGGAACCCCAGAGCAATGCCATAGAATATCACAAACGATATTGTGTTCATTTAAAGACAAGAAGTACTGTTCCGCAGCTTTTCTGGACATTAAACAGGCGTCCGATCGCGTCTGGCATTTAGGTTTGCTTTATAAGCTTAAATCAAGGCTGCCAGCTCCATTTTTCTTGCTGCTTAAATCGTATCTATACAGGCGACTATTCTATGTTAGATGCGAATGGGCTGAGTCTGAAATCCATGAAGTAAACGCTGGAGTCCCACAGTGAAGCGTGTCAGAAAACAACATTTAGTGAAAAACTTTTTTGTTCTCAAAATATCTCCAACAAAATATACACGTATGTGTGTTTGATTAGCATATTCTAAACACGCTGACCAAATTTGGTGTAAATCGGACTACTTATATATCGTATAGCTGCCATGGGAACGATCGGTTCAAAATCAACATTTAACAAATTTTGTAAAAAGTCTGACAGCTGTGCGGGGCACTGCAGGGGTATCCAAACTTTGGCGCGCCAAAGTTAGCTTGCCTTATATTCTATATTTTAGTCTGGGATCCAAAGTAGTATTTATTAAAAAATATACGGACCACTTATGTTTTTTAAATTCGGCCATTAAAAAAAAAGCATTTTGTGAGTAAAACAAGCTTTGCAAAATTATTTTACTTATTATTACACAAATGTTGTGGGAAATAATATGCCGGATGACAATGCCTTTGTGGTTAAACTGGGAAATAACAAGAAGAAGAATAAAAAACTAGTTGAAGAAAATCGATACAAAATTTTTCGTTTAGTTTGTTTAGATGGAGTGGCCGGCACAAAAACATTTGGCATCTTGCTGCCCAATGAAGGGGAAGGAGAATGTTGAAGTCCTATAACTGCTTTCCCACGGAAACCGTCTTTTTTGGCGTCATTTCTTGTACAATTTTCACCATTCGAGCCGAATGAATGCACGAGAAGCAAGCGAAAAATTGCGCCAAAAATATATTCTTCAAAAAATAATTAAATTGTTATAATTTCAGTCGAAAAATACAAGAAAGTCTGGAATTATGTGGAGCGCATTCCACGAGGCAATATTGTTCGAATTGTGGGAAGAGAATTTTACGGCGCTGCGGTCAGCCAAGAAAAACTCCACATATTTGAGCGCATGTGCCGTGAAGATTCATGGAAGGCGGTCACTTCGACACATGGAAGGAAGTTACGCAGTGGACAATTTGACCAGAAAATATAAGTAGTACATAATTCATACAATACTTTTTAAATATAAGTGTTTATGTACATGCGTCTTTAGGGATGAGGTTAAGAAATAAGGAGCATCAGGAGGTGAACCCTCGAAATGGCAACATTTCGAGACAGTTCACCGAACTTTGGGAGCCGTCAAGTCGGTAAATTTTGCAGCTTGCGCTTTGGATAATGCAGGTAAGCTTAAATGCATTTTTAACAATAACAATGTTCACTAATCAAAATTAATTTCAGTTGATAACGACGAGAGCTGGAACACATTCCAACATAGGGTGTCGAGGATGAGCTATCCTCCAGCGTGGAGCCATCGCCACCGATAGATCAGCTGTAATACCATCCAACTCGATAGTGACACGCCGAGTTGTTTATAATTCGACGACGCCAGAGTTCGCCCAGACAACAGCAGCAAGCGCGCCAGGCACATCAGCTCGGAGAAAGAGGGCACTGGACGAAATGGATGGTGGAACAGCTGATTCTATCGGTGGCGATAAACCCAAAAATAAGAAACGGAAGTTTGACCCTAAAAAGGAAATAACGGCTTTTGAGTCATCAGCTCGGCAACGATGAAGGCGAATAATTTATTACACACGAAAATGTGCGCCTCGGTACAATGAGGAATGAGGCCGCCATCAACTTCCTAAAGAAATCTTTGAAGTTGTTGGAGCAACATCTCTTGAAGTGAAGGATTTAAAAAAGGACTTATATTATGTTGATCTCGTGTTTCGCCTGAAGTGAACACTTGTAATTATTGTTTGTTACTGAATACTCTTATTGTTATTCTCTCTTTTTTATATCTTTTCAAAAAAAGTTTTTGTTGAAAACGCGCACTATACCCTTGCAGAGGGTATTATAATTTTGTCACGAAGTTTGTAAGCATTGAAGAGAGCGTATTGAGACCTCCGTGCTGCCATATATTTGATCAGGGCGACGAGCTGAGTCGATATAGCCATGTCCGTCTGTCCGTCTGTCTCTCCGTCTGTCCGTCTGTTTCTATGCAAACTAGTCTCTCAGTTTTGAAGTTATCTTGATGAAACTTGGTACAGGTCCGTCTTTTTGCTGCACGCAGTACATATGTCGGAACCGGATCGGATAACTATATCATATAGCTGCCATAGGAACGATCGGTTGGAAATAAACATTTAGTACTGAAAACTGTTTATTTCTCAAGATATCTCAACCAAATATACACATTATGTGTTTGATTAAGTTTTAAACAGGCTGACCAAATTTGGTGTGAATCGGACAACTATATCATATAGCTGCCATAGGAACGATCGGCTCGAAAACAACATTTAAGTATGAACAGCACATTTGTTTCTCGGAAATATCTCAACCAAATATACACATTGTGTGTTTGATGCCGTTTTGAAACAGGCTGGCTAAATTTGGTGCAAATCCGGACTACTATATCATATAGCTGCCATAGGAGACGATCGGTTCGAAAACAACATTTGGTATGAAAACCTTTTTTGTTTCTCAAAATATCTCAACCAAATATACACATTGTCATGTTTGATTAGGTTTTGAACCTTCTGACCAAATTCGGTAGGTAAATCGGTGCAACTCATGTTCATCATAGCTGCCATGGGAACGATCGGTTCAAAATCAGCGAAAACTTTATTACAAATTTTGTAAAAAATCTGACGGCTTACGCAGGGCACCTGCAAGGGTATTCAGCAGCTTTGGCGCGCCAAAGTTAAGCTTGCGCTATATTTTGTTATACAATACATAGATAGTAATTAAAACACAATACAAATTTGAATGTGAGACTTAATTTTTATTAATTTTACTTAATTTTATATTAATAAGAAGCAATGGCTTTTCTTATATGATCCGCAAAAGAATTTCAGTCGTATGCCACACTGCTGTGGCTAGGCTGAGAAAGCTTATTGGTAGCATCCACCCAAATTTCTGGAATCTCACAATTGTGACAATTCAGAAAATTGTGTGGGACGCAGCACGTAAATATAATATGCGGAACGTTATCGACGTGGTTGTCTACTCCCTTGCCGATTCTGCGAAACCGGGCCTTCAGTTGTCCAAAGGCATTCTCAACAACTCTCCTCGACCTGGCCAATGCATAATTAAACGCCTTTTTATACCCTTGCAGAGGGTATTATAATTTGGTCGCGAAATGTGTAACGCATTGAAGGAGGCCTCACAGAATCCCATAAAGTTATATATATTCTTGATCAGGGCGACATGAGCTGAGTCGATATAGCCATGTCCGTCTGTCTGTCTGTCCGTCTGTTTCTATGCAAACTAGTCTCTCAGTTTTGAAGCTATCTTGACTGAAACTTGAGTACAGGTCCGTCTTTTTACTGCACGCAGTACATATGTCAAGGAACTCGGCCGGATCGGATAACTATATCGTATAGCTGCCATAGGAACGATCGGTTGGAAATAAACATTTAGTATGCAAAACTTGTTTGTTTCTCAAGCTATCTCAACCAAATATACACATTATGAGTCTGATTAAGTTTCTAACAGGCTGATCAAATTTGGTGTAAATCGGACTACTATGTATCATATAGCTGCCATAGGAACGATCGGTTTCGAGAAACAACATTTAGTATGAACGGCTTTTTTGTTCCTCGAAATGTCTCCAGCCAAATATACACATTGTGTGTTTGATTAAATTTTGAACAGGCTGACCAAATTTGGTGTAAATCGGACTACTATATCATATAGCTGCCATAGGAACGATCGGTTCGAAATCAACATTTAACAAATTTTGTGCCAAAATCTGGCGGCTTACACAGGTGCACAGGGGCAGAATCCAAACTTTGGCGCGCCAAAGTTGGCAACGCGCTATATTTCTTCTCGTCATCGGCAGTGTCAGAAAGGTTAGGGCTTCGTCAAGCTCGTTGGAGAATCGGAATGCAGAATCCCCTAGCAGCACAACGGGAACATCGATTCCGCTGATCCGCTTGGAATTCTTCCTAAAAAGCACCATCGATTTACAGTGGTGCTCTCATAGGCTTGAGAGTCATGGCAGTGGCCTCGGGGCGCCTGCGTTTGCATAAAGAAACCGATAACTAAAAAAAATTAACAATTGATATATTCGCTTCCTTATCAATAATATTATTTTACCTTACCGGTAATCCACTAATGCAAAAAATATGGTTGAGTACCATCCCTTCTAATTATAATAATCCGCAGCTTCAGCTGCACGAGGGTGGACTTCGATGTGGCTTCCATCTAAAATACAAAATCTATTTTTATGAAATGCTTGTTAATAATAGGAAAATCTTTCCTATGGCACCGAAACATTGGGGAAAACCAAGAGCTTCAAAACCTTGGACACACTCCTCCACTTTCAACTGAGTCAAGAAGTTTCTAGGCAGATATTCGGGTTCCAGAATCCTATGGACTTCATGGCAAAATTCTTTCAGAATTTTGCAGACCTTGGAAACTGAAACGCCGAATAAACTGCCTACAGCGCGATACTCTGCGGAGGACACCACAGTTTACATTGCAATGGCAATACGTTTTTCTTAAAGCATTTCAAGCGCTCGACCAAGATGTTGAAGGAGCTCCTATCCACTCGAAAATTTTCTTTGAAGAACTCATCCGAGTTGCGTGGGACATCGCGCTCCCAAAATGCACCATGACGCTCCTATAACATATAATTAGTATTTATATTATAGCTACGGATTACTATTTCACTGTAATATACTCACTTTGCCTAAAGATGCCCAATTGTTTTTTGTTACTTTGGGTGGCAAAACAATTTCACTAAATAATTCTCCCATCTCCTTCCAACTCATCCTCCCTTGCTCTATTCCGCTTGAGTTTATGCTCGACTTCAGCCAATTCATAGTTTCACTTTTTTTGGGTTGTTCCTGTCAGTATTCGCCATAATTTAACAGCATATTTATATACATAAATGTTTAACGCAACCAACGCTTGTTTACAATTTGAACAGCTGCTTTATTTTGGCTGAATGACAAATCAACGAATGATACGTCAAATTGTAGTGGAAAGACCAAAATCTGACAAAAACTGAACGACACCGAATGACGCGAATGACAGTGCTCGTGGAAAGCGGCTATTAGATGAAAGTACGTACAAAATTAATTGACAAAATAATTAAATTGAATTGTAGTTTTAGAAACTCTCCAAAACGATTCAAGATTGAGGATGCAAGTTGCAGCAAGGCAGACAGCATAAACAAAGCGCCGAGCGGCAACATGCTGAGTGCAATGGGAGGTAAAGGTTACGAGCTGGTGGAGCTAAGAAAAACGTCCCAAAAGATGCTAGAGGAGGAGCTTCGCTCTTACTCCAAGCGCAAACGTCATGTGTTGCTACAGGCTTCGAAGCATCCACATACAAAACTTTAAGGTCGTAATCGCATATCTATAAGCGCCAATATATAGAAAATAATTAATTATATAGAGGAAAATTGGAACAATTTTTGAGACACGCATAACAAAACAGACAATCCCAGTAAACAAATCACCTCAACACATTAAAAAGTGCACATTTTTAGATCATCTGACTTACAACCATTACATTAAGGCTAAAATACCCCTTTCTGTTGAAATAAACCTGCTCAGCACTGCCGGGTTCAATAATTTCGATGTCGGTGCCATCAATGCAACTAACTACTCCAGAAATACCATACTTGTTATAGAAATGCTGTTTGCATTTCGACAGCATTTCCTCCGATCTGCCCAATTGAATAAATCTTGGCCCAAGCTTCCTTTCGAGCAAAGGAAGTATTATCCATAGGATTTTCCCAACGGATTGCCTCGACATTGACAGATCCGTTTTTTTCCTATCGCTCTTTGAAACAAACCAACTCCTAAAAAGAGCAATGCTTGCAGAATGGGCGAAATTAAAAAAGGTTGGATATCGTCCTTGATTAAATTTAATACCATTTTTAAAGGAACTCTTTTTAACACGATAGAGCTGTCGAGTAATTTTATTGTTTGCGGCGCCAAAAATTAAACGTTTAAAATTTTTTTGTATGTTAGCTATACAAAATCAATTAATGTATAAACAAATTAAAATATAGCGCAAGCTAACTTTGGCGCGCCAAAGTTTGGATACCCTGCAGTGCCCTATGTAAGCCGTCAGATTTTTAACAAAATTTGTTAAATGTTGATTTTTAACCGATCGTTCCTATGGCAGCCATATGATATAGTAGTCCGATTTAAACCAAATTTGGTCAGCCTGTTTAAAACTTAATCAAACACACAATGTGTATATTTGGTTGAGATATTTTAAGAAACAAATATAGCGCAAGCTAACTTTGGCGCGCCAAAGTTTGGATACCCTTGCAGTGCCCTGTGTAAGCCGTCAGATTTTTTACAAAATTTGTTGATTTTGAACCGATCGATCCCATGGCAGCTATATGATATAGTAGTCCGATTTACATAAAATTTGGTCAGCCTGTTTAAAACTTAATCAAACACAGAATGTGTATATTTGGTTGAGATATTTTGAGAAACAAAAAAGTTTTTTTGTTGTTTTCGAACCGATCGTTCCTATGGCAGCTATATGATATAGAAGTCCGATTTACACCAAATTTGGTCAGCCTGTTTAAAACTTAATCAAACACACAATGTGTATATTTGGTTAAGATATCTTGAGAAACAAAAAAGTTTTTCATACTAAATGTTTATTTCCAACCGATCGTTCCTATGGCAGCTATATGATATAGTTATCCGATCCATGTGTATATTTGGTTGAGATATTTTGAGAAACAAAAAAGTTTTTCATACTAAATGTTGTTTTCGAACCGATCGTTCCTATGGCAGCTATATGATATAGTATTCCGATTTACACCAAATTTAAATTTATGGCAGCTATATGATATAGCAGTCCGATTTACACCAAATTTGGTCAGCCTGTTTAAAACTTTGTCAAACACACAATGTGTATATTTTGTTGAGATATTTTGAGAAACAAAAAGTTTTTCATACTAAATGTTGTTTTCGAACCGATCGTTCCTATGGCAGCTATATGATTCCGACATATGTACTGCTTGCAGCAAAAAGACGGACCTGTACCAAGTTGCATCAAGATAGCTTTAAAACTGAGAGACTAGTTTGCATAGAAACAGACAGACAGACGGACATGGCTATATCGACTTTACTCATCGCCCTGATCAAGAGTATATATACTTTATGGGGTCTGACACGCCTCCTTCAATGCGTTACAAACTTCGTGACAAAATTATAATACCCTCTGCAAGGGTACAAAAATACAGACACACACCACAGCAAATGGCACACACACACTACGCAACAGCACACAGCTAACACACGCATATAATACAGAAGGAGAAATTTCCCCGCCAAATAATGTACACGCAAAAAAAACTACACTAGAAACAGAAACTACAGCTAAAACTGCAAGGAGAAGCTTGCGACTTTAACACAAATATCAGCAAGAATGACAGCAAAGACGAAACCCACAACTGAAGCTATAAACAAGCAGTATAATACGAATCTGGTACAAAACTGGCTACGTAGTGTACCTCCATTACTACCCCACGAGCTTCCCCTTACTCATTCGTTAGCATTAGAAACTCTCTCCCCACAAAAGAAGATGCATTGACATGGACGACCCAGATGAAGACTTGGCACCCAACAATGGCCAATGGTAACACCAATCTTCAAAAGCGGATTTGCTATTAAGCTACACGAGGAATCAAGGCGCAAAATATTTTTTGTGTGAATCGATTTGGTTTAAAAAAATCGATTTGGTTAGACCTCGCGCATCCCTAATTGTCTCCCATTTTGTGTGAGAAGTTAGCGTCGTGAACGCGCGATCTATGTAAGTATTGAGTATTGAAGAAATTAGACAAATTTAATATATTTTAAAATGTTATAAATAGATTGACTGTGTTGGTGGCTCGACGAGGTATTGGAGAAATTGGTAGGAAATAGTAAGTACTTCAATATTATAATATGTGTATGGCCAGGGTGAATATTAAATATGTATGTATGTGTGTGTGTTTTATTCGCAGAAGTTGCAGAAATTTCCATCAGCAGCGACTCCGAGGATGAACCCGTTCGTAAGGCAAAAAACTCATCTGACTTGTGGGCTTTGTTTTATCGGTTGCCGGACAAAGTATCTGCTAAATGCAAAAAATGTGGTAAGGTAATTAAATCGTGTGGAAACACGACAAATTTAATGCAGCACATAAGACGGTCTCACCCCACATTGCTACCACTGCCAAAACGTGCTGAAACTATTACCTCGTATTTACAACCGACAACCTCTAACGGCAATTCGTTTGAAAAAAAGATTTGGACCAGGCGTTGATGACTTTGATCGCTGTTGATATGCAACCATTCCGTATTGTAGAGGAACATGGCTTTCGATATTATTCACATAAGTTAAATCCGCGGTACGTACTGCCTTCTCGGAAGACCCTACGGAACACCCTCTTAACAAATATGTATACGGATATGAAAACTAAGCTGCAAGTAATGTTGAATGATGCTAAATATTGCGCCATCACCTCAGATGGGTGGACTTCAAAAGCAAATCAGTACTATCAGACAGTTACCTGTCACTTTGTGTCAAGCGATTTTGTATTACATGAAGCCGTACTGTCAACCAACAGTCTGGGTAAAGACACTTCCCATTCTGCTCAAAATATATCCGATGCATTAAAGAGGGTGCTTCTCGAATGGGGAATTTTTGACAAAGTCATTGCGATCGTTACTGATAACGCAGCAAACATGATAAAAGCCTGTCAATTACTTAAAAAAAGGCACTTGGGCTGTTATGCTCACACCCTCAATTTGGTGATGCAAGACGTTTTGAAGTTAGAGCAGGTAGAACTCATAATGACAAAATGCAAACGAATAGTTTCATTTTTTAAGTCAAGTGACACGGCTTATGCTGAAATGAAGAACGCACAAAACTCCGAAACGCCATACAGCTTAATCCAAGAAGTACCAACGCGATGGAATAGCTGCTTTAAAATGATGCAAAGATTGATTTTGACCAACAGTGCCGTGTCACAAGTGCTCATGACAATTTCAAAAGCGCCTAATCCTCTTTCAGCGGATGAAATAGCTATAATGAGCGACTTGGTGACCTTATTTGAGCCATTTGATAACGCAACACTTCGAGTGTCAGCTAGCAAGTCGGTCACAAGCTCCCAAATCATACCGACTACAGTCGATTTACTCCATCGGTTAAATGCTATAACACCCAATCTAAAAACAATTGAAGGAATTGAAACACGCCAGTCCATGATCGATGGGATAAATCGTCGCCTCACAGCGTATGAGGGAAGAAGCATCCTTCGATTGGCTACCATATTGGATCCCCGGCTTAAAAAAGAGGGCTTTGGAAGTTTGGATGTTGCTAATGCTGCAGGTACCGCGTTAGAGAACGAGCTTGAAATTTGCATAAAATATTTGAAGCAATCTCCTAGCCTCGAAGAGCCACCATCACAGTCAAACCAACTCGATAACGCCCAGTCTTCGATGTTTGCGTTCGTCCAAAAAAAAATTGCCACAAAATCGAAAACTCCTCAAGTGGACGGAATAATCTTTGTAAGGCAGTATTTTGAAAGGTCCACGCGCTGGAGTCAATGTGTCCACTTCAATATTGGAAGGTAATCTTTCTGCACACACCTTTAATTATATAACTGATGACTTTTTATATATACATTTCAGACTCGTTCTCAAGAAATGGAGCCAATGGGCTCTCTCGTCATGAAATTCTTTTGTGTACCGGCCTCTTCAACCCCTTCTGAAAGATGCTTCAGTACAACTGGAAACCTAATTACTGACCGGAGAGCATCCCTGAAACAAGATGCGGTTGATATGCTTTGTTTCTGCAACAGAAACCTGTGGCTAAGCCAATCCTAATTTTACATTTCTTGTCCTTGAATAGACATAGAAAAAGTCATTTTTAATTTTCCAAGTCTGAGCTGGATCTCATCTGTTTTTTTTATTTACTTTTGTTAGAATTAAATATATATAATAAAAAAGAGACATACATATGTAACAAAATTGAAATTTTGAATAAAATGTTATTACATATGTTCATTAAATGTAATTAATATAAAAACTTATTTATATGAATTGTTATGAGAAAAATTTGAAAACAAATTATTTAGTGTAATTAAAAATCGATTTGAATCGATTCGAAAAATAATCGAAAATTCCCAGCTCTATCCCCCAAATCATGCCCCTTCTAAATAAACTTAGGAAAAGCAACTAAAGACTGTGGTTTTCGTATACAAAGCGAAAACATGGATACATATAACTCAATCCTTGCAACCCTTGATGATGGCACCTATCTGCATACTCACCAGTTGCGCAGTGAGAACGGATTTAGGGTGGTTCTGCAAAACTTGCATCCTTCAACACAACATAACTGGCTAAAGGTTGAGCTGACTAATATGGGTTTCATTGTACGATTTGTTAGGGTCATGAATCATCGCGACACTGGCAGACCGATAAAAGTGTTTCAAATGGAATTAAAAGACAAACAAAGCCAGTTCCAGCTGCAACTGCGCACAAAGCAGCAACATCGTACGGCAGCCAAGAAGCAAGCCATCATGTCACCACAGCATACTGAAGCAACACCTTGCATCGCCCAGCAGGCTCAGAGTCAAAGATTGCGAGACCTCGATAGTACTCCCATGCGAAACCCAGCTGAAAGAGATCTGGCAAACCTGCAGAAACAACTACGCAACAAGCAGCAACAACTCCAACGGCAATCAGTACAACAATCTGCAATCTCGCCCAGCTAACTGTGCCAGATTCTTGACCAGAGCACGGCAATATTTCAGCGCATGGAAAATAGAATAGACAGCTTGCTTGACATATTTATGCAATTTATATCAATGCAAAGGGAAAATAAAAACAATAATTTTGTATCAAATTTGCATCAGCAACAACAAAGCAACATAGCAAATCCAGCTGAAGCTTATGCCATGGACCTCGAAAACACCAACGCAAATTACCTTACTAATCATGATTAGACACAACCAAAGTTATATCCAACAATACTCACCAGTAGCAACCAGAATGTCAATACTTTTAAAATTGCATTCTGGAAGGCTTGCGGAGTAAGCAATAAAATGGCTAATTTAGAACTTTACATGCGACGTCATTCCATAGACATCATGATAATCGTTGAAACACGCACTCCACCAAATTCCAACATCTTTAACGTGTCTGGGTATTAGAGGTCTGCATGAATAGCAAAAAAACCATGTTCGAATGAACAATGCGCAAAACGCGTTGAGTGAAGTTGAGTGCAAAGCCGAACACGTTTGAGTGTTTAAGTGCGCTCGCGTAAGACTCGACCGCACAACGCACAAACGAAAAGCAAAGAATTGAATGAGTGGGAATGCGTGAGAATAGGAGTTTGCGTTTTGAGCGCATTCAAATGCCCAACCGAATTTTTAATTGTTGTTGGCTTGTTGTCGCGCGTAAGAAACCAGAAGAAAGGAAGAAACGAATTTTAATGTAATTTGATTTTATTTAGCTAATTACTATATACATTTTTGGTATGTTGTTAATATGATTATGTATTTAATTTATGTTTGAATTTAAAAACATAATTTTATTTATGTTCTCTGGATTTGTGGCGATTAGACAACGCTTTTCTGTAATCAAATTTCTAGCGTTTGAAAATGTTCGCTCCGAAGCCGCGCTGCTCGCTGGTATGCAGAATATTTTACACGATGTTTTGTGTAATAGCGGAAAAAAGTTCTGGTGCATATTCCATTTATAGACAGGTCACAAATACACAGTTATTAATCTTAGCTAAAACAAAACATATTAAACACGTTATAAATCAAAATACATTAAAACAATAAGAATAACGACTAAACAAAAACAACAAAATGCACATGCAAAATACATACATACAATCTCGTCCGCTTTGTTTTCTCCGTCCATTTCTGTCGACCGCGTGCTTCCCTCGACTCGAACGAAATGAACGCACAAAACAATTCGGATGATTCGTGTGTCTTCGGCTTTGTCAAATTTTGCATTCTGTTTTGCGCCTTATTTATTCTCACTCATTTTGCTAAATTCCGTATGGTGTGAGGCAACACGCACTCATATTGACATTCAAGCGCGTCATTTTGTGCATCGCACATTCAATTTGACGTTTGTTGTGAGTGAAGCCACGCAGACCTCTACTGGGTATCACACATATATAGCCTCCAATTCACAGTCACATCGAAGAGGCGGAGTAGCCATCCTTGTGCGATCTTATATTAGGCACAACGCCCTGCAGCCCTTAAACGAAGAGTTTTTTTTGAAGCGCACCAATTGCTCTGTTATGTGCGAATGACAATAAAAATGATATGTATTCAGTATTCAAATGGTCCTCTGCACATTTTATAAAACTGCTTAAACACTTCGATAGCCTTTCTGAAAGGCCCCCATCCAGCTTCCTCCTTTGCGGTGACTTGAACGCCTAACACCCTCGGTTGGGAAATTCTATAACTCGCCACAGAGGCAGGGCGTTATTTGAAGCAATCCATTTACAACGGCGATACAATATTCTAGCATCTGGTGGCGCAACTCATTTCCCATTTGACAGTAGGAGAAGACCATCGGCAATCGATTCCGCTATCTATGGTAGCATAGATGACTCTCGATTACGAATCCACTCTTCAAGAATTGACATGATTGCTAAAAGAGCCAACTTCAAGCGATTCCAGGAACTACTCGATCAGCTTATCCATCTTTACACTGAGATCCGTTCAGGTTTGGATATCGAAGACGCAATTGACATCTTTATACGCAACTAGGGGGTTGCGCTACGCTCGCTGAAATCTCGGGGAGAAATGTGGAGTGAAAATAGGGAACACTTCTCACAGCTATAATCAGACCTTATGTCATTGCTAATAAGAAAACGGGAAATGTAAATTCAATTTTTTCCTGCAATCGGACTTAAAATAATATTACTTTGTATAAGCAGGGGCAAGCCCTCTAATACTCGCTTCGCTCAAAATCCCTCGGCTCGCTACGATCGCTGAAATCTCGGGGAAATGTGGAGTGAAAATACGGAATATTTCTCACAGCTATAGCCGGACGTTATGTCATTCTTAATAAAAAAGCCGGAAATGTAAATTCAATTTTTCCCTGTAATTGGACTTAAAATAATAGTAATAAGTAGTACCTTATATAATATAGAGAATTTAGATTCTCGCTGCTCGCTGTTTTCAGTCAGGACAAAGAGTTTTATATATATAGATAGATATCCAGCAAGCAGCAAGGGAAGGAACACATAACACACAAATTAGGCATCGGAACCGTCACTGTCACAATCTTGAACTAGACGAGTCAACAAGGAGTCTGTTCAAGCAACAGGGCAAGCAAGTGCTAGTAGCCACACGCACAACTGACGCAAGACGCCAATACAGGGCACCACAGAACAGATTAAAGAAAGCAATCACCAAACTAAAAAACAAAAACATTAATAAACTATTTGAAGGAGTTGACACAATGGATCGATACAATATGAAAAAGTTATGGAAACTCACCAATAAACTGAAAAGGCAGCCACAGCCTAACTTCCCAATAAAAATTACGACTGGTAATGGAACAAACGTGACATGGACAAAAGCCATTTCAGAAATATAGCGCAAGCTAACTTTGGCGCGCCAAAGTTTGGATACCCTTGCAGTGCCCTGTGTAAGCCGTCAGATTTTTTACAAAATTTGTTAAATGTTGATTTCGAACCGATTATTCCTATGACAGCTTTATGATACAGTAGTCTAATTTACACCAAATTTGGTCAGCCTGTTTAAAACTTAATTAAACGCACAATGTGTATATTTGGTTGAGATATTTTGATAAACAAAAAAGTTTTTCATACTAAATGTTTATTTCCAACCGATCGTTTCTATGGCAGCTATATGATATAGTTATCCGATCCGGCCGGTTCCGACATATGTGCTGCGTGCAGCAAAAAGACGGACCTGTTCCAAGTTTCATCAAGACAGCTTCAAAACTGAGAGATTAGTTTGCATAGAAACAGACGGACGGGCAGACAGAAAGACGGACATGGCTATATCGACTCAGCTCGTCACCCTGATCAAGAATATATATACTTTATGGGTGTGAGGCTTCCTTCAATGCGTTACACATTTCGTGACAAAATTATTATACCCTCTGCAAGGGTATATATAGCTCACCTTGAGGAGAGAGAACAAGAGCAAGCCACAATACGCGAAGAATGGAGACTGCAAAAACTCCAGAATGCGCAGCAGCAAAATCTCGTCGATGGGCGGTCCCTTCCTTTCAGGCCAATAACAATAAACGAGCGGACGACTGAAATAGACGCACTCGAGCTGGCCAAATTACATGGAGAAGTTAAAATTGATAACAGACTAATTAAAGCATTACCAGATAAAGCACTTTTATATTTGTTATTAATATACAATACTATACTTAGAGTAGGGCATTTTCCAAGCAAATGGAAGCATGCAGGTATCTCATTGATACTCAAACCTGGAAAATGCTCAGCTGAAATGAAATCATATCGCCCAATCAGCCTTTTTTCAGGCCTTTCCAAGGTCTTAGAAAAATTACCAATGATGAGATTGTTTGAGGTAGAGAATTTTGCCAAGGCGGTGCCAACTCATTAATTTGGCTTCAGACGTGAGCACGGAACCAAGCAGCAACTGGCACGAGTTACTCAATTCACATTAAAAGCATACGAAGAGCGACAATTTTGTTCAGCGATTTTCATCGATTTCTCAGAGGCATTCGACCGTGTGTGGCATGATGGATTACTTTTTAAACTGCCAGAAAATCTCTATATCAATCTGGAAAGCTATATTAGCAAGCGCACATTTATAGCTAACTGCAACGGCATCAATTCTAGAATCGGTCATGTGGCTGCTGGCGTTCTCCAAGGCAGTGTATTTGGGCCAATACTGTACACAATCTTTTCCCCAGATATGCCTCTACCATCAATTACGCAAAGATGACAATATCTGCAGCCTCATCAAATGAAAATGATGCTCTCTACATACGCTGATGACACGGTTATTATGTGTGCGGCTGATACACCGTCAAGCGCTGTCGGAGAGATACAGCAATAAACTGAGTGCCAGTGAGTGTAAATTAGAGTGTCTTCTCAATCGCAATAGTCGCCTTGACAAGGACTGCAAAGCCGTAATAATAAAGCAGCTCATCATGCCAATCTGGCAGTACGCGCTCCCAGTTTGGGGGCATTTGTATCCAACACACAGCTTCTCCGCATACAGCGCCTGCAGAACAAAATAATAAGGAGGTCAAGAAATGAGGCAAGAAATTTAATATTGCAGCCATATGAGCCCTTCAAAGACCGCGATATTTGGACCAGCTAGACCAGTTCATACGCCCGCTACAGCCACAGAGACAGCAGCAGCAACAACAATCAAATATTCCACGCAGCGATCAACTTGCACAGCGACTGCAACTAAGAGAGCTGCTTCCAACATTACTGAGCTTTGAAGATAAAGAAACGGAAAGGCGAGAAGCCGAGAGTTTAGCTGAAGAGCAAACCAGAAGGCAACAGCAGCAAATAAATCGTTCGCCACCTAGAAGTTTTAATGAAATGGTAATTAACACTTTTAGAAGAAGATACAGCGACGGAGAGCTCACCAGGGAAGCGGCAGTGACCATTATCCAGGGTCAGCCACCAGCAATACAGCGTATCATCGTCCCCGACTTTCATGATCCCAATCAGGAGCAGCTGCAACAAAGCATTCCGCCAACAACGCAGCCACGCATAGCACCTGTGCAGCCGCAACAGTGTATAAATCGTCAGTCACTTAGCAGACTAAACGGAATGTTAAACATATACAAAAGAAGAGACAGAGACGGATTACTCACCAGAGAAGATGCTTTGGCAATCACTCGGGGCCAGCCATTGGAGATTCAGCGCATTGTCGTGGAGTCATCCAAGACAAACAGCAACTGGTCATGACACCTTTGCCACAAATACAAGCACATACTGTGCAACAACGGATTAGCAGCTTAGATCCGCAAAGTGAATTGCAGCCACAGTTGATGCAGAGTGCGCAGCGTCCACAAGCAGCTGACGATAGCCACGAGATGCAGCTGGACCTTGGTCTGGAGCGGGACAGACTAAACCTAGAGCGAGTCCTGGAAGACGATACGGCAATGGAAGAGAGTAGTATGCCCACAATCCCGAATCCACTCACCTGCTAAACGCGAGAATGCACCTTGGCGCCACGCAACCACACTATGGCAAATGTGCTACTCCATGGCTGGTCAATCTTGACCTACATGGTGAGTATGGCAGCGGCAATATTGCTTTCGGCGCCTTTTTTGCAGATTCCACGGGAAGCAATCCAAGATCTTCGGTGACAATGCAACGGCAACGTGTATCCCCAATTAGCCACTGGCATATCCACAGGCGGCGACCACCTGAGACGACGCCAAGACGTCCGTTGCCACTACACTCAACTCAGCCAAATGCCCAATTTACCATGGGCGATACTCATCCGGTCGTTTTTGAGATGCTGGCAGGCGGTGCCTTGGCGGCTCTATACAGCACACACTTTCCATCCGGGGTGCACTCAGGCTGAAAGACGACTCCAGCTTTACTTGAGCTGCATCCGGCCAATGACGTCACACCGAGTACGTCGCATAGTTTGCGTATGCTTGGCATGCACGAGAGGTGGTGCGTATAGGGGACGCCCTCCTGACGACATTGAATAGCTCAGGCGCATTTTGACCATGGAATGGAAATTAATTATTAGTTAATTTCATATTGCAATTTGCTACCCACGTGTAATCCAGCAGACGCCACAATTTCACGTTTTGTCGCTCATCGGGCTCTTTCTGATCCGGTCCAGGATGCGCGAGATGCCACCAGAGGTCCATCGATGCCGTTGCCTAAAAACATAAGCTGCAAAAAACACATCTTAATTTAAATTTTACACTTTAAGTTTATGTTTTACATACCATTTCCTTTTTCTCAATATGGCGTCACCACAACAGCGATGCCAGACCACACCAACATGTTTAGTCCCAAATTCTACCGCAAGAGGTCTGCCAGAAATACTAAATAGCTTAAACTAATTTAATTTAATTTATTTATTTGAGATATTAACTACTTACCTTAAGATATTCATGTACAATGTTTTTTGTCCTGATTACCTTCTGTAATATGTCAACTTGGCATCCTTCTCAAAGCTATAGCTGCAACTTTAAGGACCTCGCCATTACCAATAGCCGCCGTAATACACAACATGGCGCTGCCGTATTGGTACCAGTGCCTCCACATGCCAAAAGCTGTTAGTCAATAAATCCCCTTTTCTCAGTCAACAATCAAATCTGATCAAAATTCAAATACAAAGGCCCTGTTCCAGTTTGGACATGAGCAGTTTTGTGAATTTGGAAACTCCACTTAAGAAATAAAAGTGACAATCTGATTACTCGCTACTCGAGCAGACTGGGCCCTCATTGGCTATCCATGGGCTTAAATATACCACTCCTATAACAAAGTATAAACCACCACACTCCTTTTTCGCGTGGTCCCCTCGAGGCCGTAAGCGAACTGGCCAATCTTGGTCGCCCTTTATTGTATGTGCCCTCGCAACAGGCAGGCATATATTATTAAAAAAAAATAGAGCGCAAGCTAACTTTGGCGCGCCAAAGTTTGGATACCCTTGCAGTGCCCTGTGTAAGCCGTCAGATGTTTTACAAAATTTGTTAAATGTTGATTTTGAACCGATCGATCCTATGGCAGCTATATGATATAGTAGTCCGACTTACACCAAATTTGGTCAGCCTTGTTAAAACTCAATCAAACACACAAGGTGTATATTTGGTTGAGATATTTTGAGAAACAACAAAGTTTTTCATACTAAATGTTGTTTTCGATCCGATCGTTCCTATGGCAGCTATATGATATAGTATTCCGATTTACACCAAATTTGGTCAGCCTTGTTAAAACTTAATCAAACACACAATGTGTATATTTGGTTGAGATATTTTGAGAAACAAAAAAGTTTTTCATACTAAATGTTGTTTTCGAACCGATCGTTCCTATGGCAGCTATATGATATAGTAGTCCGATTTACACCAAATTTGGTCAGCCTTGTTAAAACTCAATCAAACACACAATGTGTATATTTGGTTGAGATATTTTGAGAAACAAAAACGTTTTTCATACTAAATGTTGTTTTCGAACCGATCGTTCCTATGGCAGCTATATGATATAGTAGTCCTATTTACACCAAATTTAGTCAGCGTGTTTAGAACTTAATCAAACACACAATGTGTATATTTTGTTGAGATATTTTGAGAAACAAAAAAGTTTTTCATACTAAATGTTGTTTTCGAACCGATCGTTCCTATGGCAGCTATATGATATAGTTATCCGATCCGGCCGGTTCCGACATATGTACTGCGTGCAGCAAAAAGACGGACCTGTACCAAGTTTCATCAAGATAGCTTCAAAACTGAGAGACTAGTTTGCATAGAAACAGACGGACAGACGGACAGACAGACGGACAGACAGACGGACAGACGGACATGGCTATATCGACTCAGCTCGTCGCCCTGATCAAGAATATATATACTTTATGGGGTCTGTGAGGCTTCCTTCAATGCGTTACACATTTCGTGACAAAATTATAATACCCTCTGCAAGGGTATAAATATAGCGCAAGCTAACTTTGGCGCGGCAAAGTTTGGATACCCTTGCTGTGCCCTGTGTAAGCCGTCAAATTTTTTACAAAATTTGTTAAATATTGATTTCGAACCGATCGTTCCTATGGTAGCTATATGATATAGTAGTCCGATTTACACCAAATTTGGTCAGCCTGTTTAAAACTTAATCAAACACACAATGTGTATATTTGGTTGAGATATTTTGAGAAACAACAAAGTTTTTCATACTAAATGTTGTTTTCGAACCGATCGCTCCTATGGCAGCTATATGATATGGTAGTCCGATTTGCACCAAATTTAGTCAGCCTGTTAAGAACTTGATTAAACACACAATGTGTCTAGTTGGTTGAGATATTTTGAGAAACAAAAAAGTTTTTCATACTAAATGTTGTTTTCGAACTGATCGTTCCTATGGCAGCTATATGATATAGTAGTCCGATTTACACCACATTTGGTCAGCCTGTTTAGAACTTAACTAAACACACAATGTATATATTTGGTTTAGATATTTTGAGAAACAAAAAAGTTTTTCATACTAAATGTTTATTTCCAACCGATCGTTCCTATGGCAGCTGTATGATATAGTTGTTTCAAACTTTATCAAACACACAATGTGTATATTTGGTTGAAATATCTTGAGAAACAAAAAAGTTTTTCAAACTAAATGTTTATTTCCAACCGATCGTTCCTATGGCAGCTATATGATATAGTTATCCGATCCGGCCGGTTCCGACATATGTACTGCGTGCAGCAAAATACGGACCTGTACCAAGTTTCATCCAGATAGCTTCAAAACTGAGAGACTAGATTGCATAGAAACAGACGGACAGACAGACGGACATGGCTATATCGACTCAGCTCGTCGCCCTGATCAAGAATATAATACTTTATGGGGTCTGTGAGGCTTCCTTCAATGCGTTACCCATTTCGTGACAAAATTATAATACCCTCTGCAAGGGTATAAAAATGCAGTAAGCTACACTGGAGCATGCTCGACAGAAGGAGACCCAGTTTTTATACCCTTGCAGAGGGTATTATATTTTTGTCACGAAATGTGTAACGCATTGAAGGAAGCCTACAGACCCCATAAAGTATATATATTCTTGATCAGGGCGACGAGTGAGTCGATAGCCATGTCGTCTGTCCGTCTGTCTGTCCGTCTGTCTGTCCGTCTGTCCGTCTGTTTCTATGCAAACTAGTCTCTCAGTTTTGAAGCTATCTTGATGAAACTTGGTACAGGTCCGTCTTTGCTGCACGCAGTACATATGTCGAAACCGGCCGGATCGGATAACTATATCATATAGCTCATAGGAACGATCGGTTGGAAATAAACATTTAGTATGAAAAACTTTTTGTTCTCAAGATATCTCAACCAGATATATACAATGTCTGTTTGATTAAGTTTCTAACAGGCTGACCAAATTTGGTGTAAATCGGACTACTATATCATATAGCTGCCATAGGAACGATCGGTTCGAAAACAACATTTAGTATGAAAAACGTTTTTGTTTCTCAAAATATCTCAACCAAATATACACATTGTGTGTTTGATTGAGTTTTAACAAGGCTGACCAAATTTGGTGTAAATCGGACTACTATATCATATAGCTGCCATAGGAACGATCGGTTCGAAAACAACATTAAGTATGAAAAACTTTTTGTTTCTCAAAATATCTGAACCATATATACACATTGTGTGTTTAATTAAGTTCTAAACAGGCTGACCAAATTTGGTGCAAATCGGACTACTAAATCATATAGCTGCCATAGGAACGATCGGTTCAAAATCAACATTTAACAAATTTTGACTGAATCAACTGAGATCGAAAATTCTCATTTTTAAAGTTTTCAGTACTTGATTCAAGAATAAAGTGTACTTAATTCAAGAATACAATCTTAAAAATCGTACTTGAAAATCGAACTTGAAATAAGTGCGTCGTCCTTAAATATAGTAATTCCGTACTTGGTTCGATATCTAGTTCGAATTGTTGAGTATTAAGTCGAAATACTTGATTTTTTCTCTCTGTGTAGATCCCAGCTCGTCGGCAAACTTTACGAAGCTTGTTGATCCCAGCCGAGCGAGCAACGAACATAGCAGAGATTGCCGAGCAGAGAGAAACGATTTACGACTTGATTGCATCAGTATCGTATCGACCTTACAGCAGGAGACTCTCCTGAGGAGAGTAGTCTCTGTGTCGCTTGCTCTCTCATGTTTTTTTTTGAGGACAGACAAAATGTTCATGTATTTGTGGGTGGGTTTTATGAAAGCTGGCTACAGCGCGTTGCGTTGATCAGTAGTGAGCAATAATTTTCAGCAATAATGTAATAAGCATTAAAGTCAGCATCAATGTCAGCAATGGAAAAGTCAGCAATAATGTCAGCAATAATGTCATCAATAATATCAGCATTAACGTCAGCAATGAAAAAGTCAGCAATAATGTCAATTATTATGTCAGCATTATTGCTGAATCAGAACAAAGAGTTTTATATATAAGTTAACACCCTGCATGTCAAAATATACACATTGTGTGTTTGATTAAGTTCTAAACACGCTGACCAAATTTAGTGTAAATCGGGCTACTATATCATATAGCTGCCATAGGAACGATCGGTTCGAAAACAACATTTAGTATGAAAAACTTTTTTGTTTCTCAAAATATCTCAACCAAATATACACATTGTGTGTTTGATTGAGTTTTAACAAGGCTGACCAAATTTGGTGTAAATCGGACTCCTATATCATATAGCTGCCATAGGAACGATCGGTTCGAAAACAACATTTAGTTTGAAAATTTTTTTGTTTCTCAAAATATCTCAACAAAATATACACATTGTGTGTTTGATTATGTTCTAAACACGCTGACCAAATTTGGTGTAAATGGGACTACTATATCATATAGCTTCCATAGGATCGATCGGTTCAAAATCAACATCTAACAAGTTTTGTTAAAAATCTGACGGCTTACACAGGGCACTGCAAGGGTATCCAAACTTTGGCGCGCCAAAGTTAGCTTGCGCTATATGTTCATGCCCGAAAGTAGGCATTAAACAGCAGTCGTGCTCGCTCTCATACCGCTCGCCCTCATGTTCCGTGAGAGAGTTAACTCACCATGGTTAGCAACATTTGCTAACATAGCTTAAGTTATATTGTATTAGAAACATGTATTACATTCGAAAAACATATATGAAACAGAGCACACGCGAGTAAAGTGAGAAAATTGTAGTTAAATTTAAAATCTAAAAGTGCCTTTATTTGTTCGTGATTGAGCTCTCATCTACAAAGGAAATTCATCCTCCCACAAAACATTTGGTCCTTCGAGCCGGATCGCTGCCATAAGGAGTCATCCAGTTCGCCCCAGCTAGCATCGGTGGATAACCTGCAGAACACGAAAAAAGATAAGTTATATTTCTCCATTATAAATTTGCTCATTGCCAGTACTGGCATCTCCTGAGCAACAAATATACTTACCTGTTTGCCAATCATTCCGGCACCTCCAGTGTTCTATATATATATATATGGCATTGTTCTTATTGAACACAGGGTGACGCAAGCCGAAACATAACATATGTTGTTCATCGATATTGGCATTCATGGTATACCGCCACTGACTTAGTTGCACTGATTGGTGGAACTCATAAAAGTGGAACATATTTTTGTGATTTGGTTATTTAATTATTAATAAAATATTTTTTATTATTAAATAAACAAATTATTTGGAATTTAATAAAAAAAAAAAATTTAATTTAAATTAAACTAATTAAAATTAATTAAAACTAACCGTCACATAAAATAGTATTGATATTGATACAACACTATTTTGCTTCGTTTTTTTTTGCCATTCCACTTGTGTTTTTTTTTCCGCTAAGTCCATATTTTTTTTCTAACCTTCTTTATTTACTAAAGAGTAAAAAAAGAAAAAAAATCCAATCATGCCAGGTGACAGCAGTAAGGTTGTTCACAGTCCGACTCGCACGCCTCAGCACACAATTTTACCCGTGATTAGTACCTTTGGAGAAACTGCATCAAGCTTACAAGCCGAGACCCGACTTACTCGATCCGCGAGTAGCCAAAGGAAAGCCAATAGAACGTCCGCATTGAATAATTTCATCTCAATGACAGATCGAATGAGCCAACTCCAAGCGCATTTTGCATCCCATACTAATGTCTCATTACACACCCTTAAAGTCCGTCAGGAGGAGGTGCGGAGCATGTGGGAAAAAGTGTCTTAAGAATTCCAGCACTGTTCCAGGGTTCTTAATGATGATGGGGATAGTGACAATACTGCCAACGCGACTATTCATGCGAAATTTTCATTTTGTTACTCAGTTTATGAGAGCTGCGCCGCAGAGCTCGCAGAGTTGATTGAAAATTCAACAACTCCAGTTCCTGTTCCTGTTCAGCCACCTTCCTATCAGCCAAGGGGCTGGCGTCTGCCTCCTGTAGAAACAGAAGTCTTTGATGGAGACTATCTGAAATGGCCTACATTCCGTGATATTTTCACTGCGATCTATGTTAATAATCCGAGTTTGACCCCAGTTGAGAAGCTTTTTCATTTAACATCCAAAACTAGCGGCGAAGCTAGAAAGATCGTAGTGAAATCTCCGCTCACCAATGATGGTTTCGCGTCTGCGTGGAAAGCATTGAGTGATAACTTTGAAAATAAGCGACTTCTGGTGACGAATCAATTAAAGATTCTATTCAGCTTGCAATCCATTTCCCACGAGTCCGGAGCTGCAATTAAGGACATGCAGAACACCATCCAAGGGTGTCTAACGGCTTTAGAACAATCTGAAGTCTATAGCGAATCTCCGTTCTCCAATAGTATTCTCGTCTTTATGTTTTCGTCAAAGCTTCCAAAACAGACTCTGTCTCTTTGGGAGCAGTCTATCCAAAGCCAGGTAGATCTTCCTACATGGGAAGATTTTAACGCGTTTCTGGTATAGCGCTATCGTACTTTAGAACGGATTGAGGACGTTAGCTCATCCGGAAGCTCACAGATGCAACCTAAACCATCTCGGAGGGAGCCCATATCCAAGCGGGTGAACTCTTTTGAAGCTCAGGTCAATCCGAAGCTTCAAACTTGCAAGTTGTGCTCCAAAAAAAACCATCCCATCCGATTATGTCCGAAATTTGTCCAGATGTCAGTGAATGAGAGATCGAATACGATCAAACAGCACAAACTGTGCTTAAACTGTTTTGCCAGAGGGCATCAGTTGAAAGACTGTACCAGCGCTCATAACTGTCATACTGGCAAGGGACGTCATAATACTTTGCTCCATCGTCCGCAAGCATCCACGCCTCCAACAGTTTTGGACTCGTCTTCATTACAGTCCACTTCCAATCAACCACAGGCAAGAGTTCAAAACTATTTTTCTGCGGGCACGCACAGTGTTCTCCTTGGAACATCTGTTATCCATGTGTGCCACAGGGGTACTAAATATACAGCGCGAGCACTGATTGATTCTGGGTCAGAAGCTACTTTTATTTCCGAGCGGCTGTTCAAAATGATACAACTTCCGTATCAACGAGTCGAGGCTCAAGTTTCCGGGCTCAATGAAGCCATTGCTGCCCAGCCTCAGAAGCTTTGCCAATTCTACATTGGCTCTCCTATTCAACCACGAGTTCAGGTTGACACATCGGCTTATGTTCTTCCAAAGCTGGCAGGAAATCTGCCCTCCTACACTATTCCACAAAGTGCTTTGGAAGGCCTCCCCAATCTAGAATTTGCCGATCCACAGTTCTACAAGAGCTCACAGATAGATGTGCTTTTGGGCGCTGACATCCTTCCATCCATATTATTGAAGGGCTCCCATCCCAACATATGTGGCACTCTCCTAGGGCAGGAGACTATTTTCGGTTGGACGATCACCGGCCCTGTTTCAAATTCCAGTGCGTAATCCATTTCGTCTTTCTCTACTCGGATTTCATTGAGTACTGAAGCAAGAATAGAGAAACTTCTCACAAACTTTTGGGAGGTGGAGGATATACCAGTCAAACTGGTGAAAGAGTCCGACATCATTTGTGAGAAGATATTCCAAAATACTACCACAAGGTCTGAGAATGGTAGATACGTTGTCACTCTTCCCTTTAAAGATCCTGATCACATCAATTTGGGACATTCAAGGTCCATCGCACTAGCCCAGTTCCTTAGAAATGAGGTGCGTTTAAACAGAAACGCCCTCCTCAAAGAGCAGTACGACATGGTGATTCAGGAATATTTGGATTTAGGTCATATGAGACCGGTCCCTCCTTCTAACCGTTCCGACAACTTTTATCTGCCTCATCATGCTGTCTTTAAGCCAGACAGCACTACTACTAAGCTCCGCGTTGTGTTCAACGCCTCCAGTCTGTCGTCAAACGGCAACAGCCTCAACGATGTCCTTCATCCAGGACCCGTTCTCCAAGCGGATTTGACCCTGCAAATCCTAAAATGGCGATTCTTTCAATACGTTTTCAATGCTGACATCACCAAGATGTATCGGCAAATTCTTGTGAATCC
>JAWNND010001072.1:0-27062 GCA_035043265.1 Drosophila testacea | reverse complement strand
AAATAAATATTTAAGCAATAAGCAATCAGGTTTTAGAAAGAGTAGGAGCTGTACTACAAGTATCATAAAAGTTGTAGAAGATATAAGACGAAACTTAGACAATAGCCATGTAACGTTCTTAACACTTCTTGACTTTAGTAAGGCATTTGACACGGTGAACCACGAAATTCTTTTGACCAAGCTGTGACGCCCCATAAAATAGGCGCACAAAGACAAGCAGTGCCAACAACGAAAACCAAGGGCAGTGACGTCACAAGCCGGCCGCCGTCAAGGCAAAACCATGGGCAATGACGTCACGAACAGCCATCGGCAAAGCAGTGCAGCGAGAGCAATCTCGTTGCCCAGGCGACCAGCTACAATTCTTTCAGTGCGTTGGCGACGCCGCGCACAGAGAATAGCGACGCCACGCACACACACACACGCACACAGCATCGATCGGCAGCCGGCAATGCAAAGTGCCAAAAGTACAGCTTTGGCAAAAGGGTCGCATAGCCCACGCCAAGATATGTACACACACACACACACACACAGAGAGCGTCATAGACAGACGGCGCGTGCCTACTACGCAGTAGAGCGTACGCACACATAGCAGAGAAAGGAACCGAGAGAGACGGCGCGTGCCTACTACGCAGTAGAGCACACGCACAAGACGAAGAACAGATCGCGAGCAAGCCCACGCATACGTAGCAAGGAGAGGGACAGCGCATGCCTATTACGCAGCAGAGCAAAGCAACGCAACGATCGGCCGAGAGCAAGCTCACACACACACGCCCCTGTATGTACGCTGCCTGCATATGCCTGACCTAGGCTACAATTGAGAGGCTTGTCGCTGACGCCGACGCTGGCAGAGAAGTTGCCAAAATTAGACCTAATGAGGCGCAATTAAAGTTGCACTCATTCTATTCCTCGAGAACCACGCCAGCAAACAGACGTATTTTTCCAAGCAGCGGATCATAATTATATCATTATTTCATCACGTGGTGAAATAATATCAGCCACGCAACGAGGGAGTTCTAAGACATCGAAACCAACAACAACAACGAAGGATTTATATTAACGCATCGAGGTGAGCGAGAAAACAAGTGCAAGTTTCTCCCAGCGGTATTTTTCCAGAACATGGTAGCACAGGAATTAAGATATTATATGAATTAATAAAGCATTATGCTAAACATGTTTAAAAACCAAACAAAGCAAAAGTAAAGTCATTATTTTCTAGCAAAGCCAGTGTCAGCAAAGTGCAAAGTGTGCGTGTGTGTAAATGTGTATATGTGCCGGTAGTAACGTAACCCAGTGGGACTCTGGCAAATAACGCGTAGATCGAGATTTCCTCGACGCTGCAAAGGTTTCGACACAACCGCCGAGAAAATCTCATCTCCATCTTGTTCACAACCTCGTCACCGCCGCCTTGGTCTCGCCACGGCTGTGAACGAGATTGTGAACCGCGTTCATTCGAGCCACGTTAAAGCCAGATTATTGCATATAAAGAATTCCGCACATAATCATACATATACACCCACGCTCACCGATTTATATTCAATGACCCAGTGAGAAACCACGTGTATACATGTGCCGGCAGAAAAGTGACCCAGTGGGACTCCGAGTAATAGCACGTCGATCGGGATTTCGTTGTGGCTGCAAAGGCTTCAACACAGTCTCCGCGAAATCTCATCGTCGTTTCGTTCGCAACCGCGTCACCGCCGCCTTGGTCTCGCCACGGCTGTGAACGCGATTGTGAACCGTAGTAATTCAAGCTGCATAGAAGACAGGGGACACAGGAAAGTGTTATATGTACATATACGTACATATGGACATATAACGCTGACATCACAGACGCACAGGAAACGCAGCGGACAGTCAAGGGAAAATTTATAAAACAAGTTTTAAAACGTGGAAGGCCACCATAGGGTATATATATGTATAGATATATATATATATATATGCATGTTTTATTGCATGTTCTATTGGCGCAGCTTGCGACCCAGGGGTATTTAATATTTTGCTAACTTTTCACATATCTATATTTATGCCTGCACATGTATACAGATATACATGTGGATAAGTGAAGCCATTGTCCGATACTAATTTAATCTCATATCTTAGCAATCTTAGCTTCGTGATTTGAAATCACGCTCCTCACTATCAGTAGTTCCGGTAACTTTAAGAAATTTTCTGTAAAGTGACCCTGGCTGGACTGTGACATACCTCAGCCTTAGAAACTTCCTTACAGATGGCGCCCGAGCAGGGACACTGGTAGCTAGAAGTTATAGTTTTGAGGAATTCCATCTTTCATGGCTTAAAGCCCCATTAGAGCCAAATTGCTAGAAAATAGGGAAAAATTAGACGCAGGCATAGTTGGTTATATAGGTACAGTTGAGGCAAAATTTGAAACCGCACCCTGAAACGCATCGAGCATCGCCGCATCGTCGCCATATGAGAACACCACGTACGTCGAGGGAAAGAAAGCACGAGACAACACGAGAGAAACACGAGAGGGAGCACGACGCCGCCGCCGCCATTTTGCTAACAACGTCACCGCCATTTTGCGAACCACGTTGTAGCAAGTTGGCTATATAGGCAGCCCAACCACGAGGAATCAGGAGAGTCAGCGACTAGCACGCCAACCAGCAGCATCGACGATACACATCAAGGATTACAACCAGCATCGAAGGATAACAACAAGCAGCAAGGATACATACTACAAATCAAGGATTAAAATCAAGCAACGATAACTACAACCACGCAAGTCACGCAGTACAACGTGATTCATTCATCGAGGGATACTACACAACGAGGGATCAAATCCAAACTTGAACAACAGCATGGGTGTTCAATGGATTTCATACAGACGCAAGAGCGAGCTCCAAGCGATTCTCAAGGAGTTTGGACAGGACATTGAAGGCACCGTGGAAGAGCTGCGAGCTCGGTTGTCGCAGTTTGCCAACCAGCCCGGCTTGCCAACAGCGTTCATCCATAGGTTGAGTGAGCTTGAGTCAACTATGGGATGCAACCCAACGCCGGACTCCAAGCCACGTTCCCGAGCCGTCTCACCTGCGCCAGGTGATGACCATGGTCCTTCAGGATCTGGTCTGGCCGGTCAGACGAACGTGACGCCAGGACTCATGGTACCACGGAAAGCCGAGGATGGATTAAGCGGCGCTGCCTTAAGGTCACAGGCAACAGGAGCCATGAGTCTACTAACTCCGTCACGGCTACCAAGCGGAACGGAACCAGGGAACGAAAGGTTCCGGAACAATCCACCCGACAACTTCGGGCAATCCAACGAACGGTTTTCACAACTCGGGATTGCAGACCGGTTGCGGAAGTGGGGCGTCTCGTTCGACGGCGGCTCAGCAGACCCACTACGATTCATAGAGCAGCTGGAAGACATGGTGGCGGTATACCGGCTGGACCTAAATCAACAGGTGATGCCAGCCATAGCGGGATTACTGACCGGACCGGCTGCAGATTGGTTCCGTGTCGGTAATCTTCACGAAACCACATGGAGCGATTTCAAGAGGGAGTTCTTGGAGTTTTTCTTGCCTCCAAGATACTTCCAAAGACTGGAAGATGAAATCCGCAGCCGTACGCAACGACCGGGCGAAGCATATAAGACATATTTGCTTAGCCTACGGGTCATGATGAGACGAGCTGCCTACACTACGGATCAGGAGTTGAATCGGGTCTATGAGAATCTTCTGCCGGAGTACCAGTTGTTCACCAGACGGCATGAGTTTGCAACGCTGGCGCAGCTCACAAGGATGATCAGCACTTACGAGGACACACAGGAACGCAACGTTGGACGCACAATCCCTAAGCCGTCTCCACCCACGCTCGCGAGTCTCTCAGCTAACAGAGATAATCGCCGTCGGGAGGCCGGACTTCAGGTGGATGTACCCAACGACGGAGCACGCGACGAGCAGTCACACATAAGCGACATACGACAGGCTTGTCGCAATTGTGGACGAACAGGACATTTCAGCCGAGAGTGCCCAAATCCCCGGGTCCTCTTCTGCTGGGATTGTGGACGACGAGGGACCCGCACCATAGACTGTTGCAAAAGAAAACAGTCGGGAAACGATTCGCGCGCCCATCCGCCAGGGGAACGGGTGGAACCAGCGCCGAGCACCCCACACTAACGACGCTACTACGCTACGAGGGAGGTCGCATCGTAGCCAGCATTACCATAGAGAGCATATCCTTGGTAGCTACGATCGACACAGGAGCGAGTCGCAGTTTCGTCAGTGAAACTGTGGCTCGAGGATTCACCACAGCCCGGACGCAACGCACAGTGTGTACAAGGATCAGCCTGGCGGATGGTTCCCAACGAGACGTCACGCAAGCCCTCATGGTTTGCATCCAGTGGGGACAGCGCCAGGTCACCATACCGATGCTGGTGCTGCCCACGATTCTGGATGACGTTATCCTGGGAATGGATTTCCTTTGCGGGGTAGCAGCCGAGCTCAGGTGCGGTGAGGCACAGCTGAAACTGCAGCCAATGCCAGCAAGGCCCACCACCATGGCCACGACAATTCGGATCTCGCCGCGGGATCTTGAGTTACCATCAGAGCGGAAACGGACGCCCGGTTTACCGGAAGTTTGCGCAACAGCGATGCGCAACAATCCGTTTCGCTCCTCCAGAGAGGCAGCTCAAGCATCGAGGGAGATACACCATAACAAGCTTGGGGACAAGACAAAGCAGGAAAACATAACGAGCAGCGAGTCAACAGCAGGTTACGCCGAGGGCACAACAAACACAGAAGAGCAAGCAAGGATTCGACAGTTTCTGCAAGAGGAACTACCCAAGTTTGACGGAGTCACGGGAGTAACACCGATCGCCGAGCACACTATAACCCTGAGGGACAACCAGCCGATTAAGCAACGCTATTTCCCCAAGAATCCGGCGATGCAACGGATTATCGACGAACAGGTGGATGAGCTCCTGAGGGATGATCGGATTGAGCCATCACGGAGCCCGCACAGCGCACCCATCGTCCTGGTTGGCAAAAAGACCGGAGATGTGCGTATGTGTGTGGACTACCGGCAACTGAACGCTCAATCGATACCAGATGCGTACCCACTACCTCGGATAAACCACATCTTGGAGAAACTCCGGAATGCCAAGTACATCACGACGTTGGATCTCAAGAGCGGTTATTGGCAGATACCGATGGCTAAGAACAGCCGCGAATGCACGGCATTTACAGTTCCGGGTCGGGGATTGTACCACTGGAAAGTAATGCCGTTTGGATTACATTCAGCACCGGCGACATTTCAACGAGCACTGGATGGAGTAATTGGACCTGACATGGAGCCACATGCGTTCGCCTATCTAGACGACATTATCGTTATAGGCGCATCATTGGAGGAGCACATCAGGAATCTACGAGAAGTTCTCAACCGGCTTTATAAGGCAAATCTTCGGCTCAACAAGGACAAGTGCAGTTTCTTCCAAAGGAGATTGGTATACTTAGGACACATGGTCAGCGAAGCCGGTATACACACCGACCCTGGGAAAATCGACGCCATCAAGAACCTGGAACCACCAACTAACATCAAGGAGCTACGCCGATGTTTGGGAATCGCCTCATGGTACAGGAGATTTGTGCCCAACTTCACCAACATCGTCCAACCAATATCGACGTTGTTACGAAAAGGCCGGAAATGGATCTGGGATGCCCCGCAACAGCAAGCATTTGAGGAACTGAAGACACGGCTCACCGAAGCGCCCGTCCTTGCATGTCCGGACTTCAATGAGCGCTTTTCTCTTCAAACGGATGCAAGCGATCATGGCCTGGGCGCCGTATTAACGCAACGACTCGAGGGAACAGAGCGGGTCATTGCTTATGCCAGCCGACGTCTCACACCAGCCGAGGAGAATTACTCAACGACGGAGAAGGAGTGCCTCGCCATCGTATGGGCCATCCGGAAACTGCGATGCTACCTCGAGGGTTACCAGTTCGACGTCATCACCGATCACATGGCGTTAAAATGGCTGAATTCCATCGAGAGTCCCACTGGCCGGATAGCGCGCTGGGCGCTAGAACTTCAGCAATACCAATTCAACGTACACTATCGCAAAGGCAACCAGAACGTTGTAGCGGATGCATTATCACGGCAACCGCTAGCAACTCTTCAACAAGCAACGGAGGAACAATTACAATGCACATGGATGAAACGAATGCTACGACAAGTCCAGGAGGAACCCGAGAAGCACCCAGAGTACGTCAGAGAGAACGAACAACTGTACCGTCGTTCTAATCGACGTCCCGACAAAGAAGACTACATCCCCTGGAAACTCTGCGTACCAAAAGAACATCGTCTACGAGTCCTCAACGAATGCCATAACCAACCTACAGCTGGGCACCAAGGAATACGGAAGACTATCAACCGAGTCACTCAGAGGTACTACTGGCCGGGACTTTTCAGAGATGTGGCTCGATACGTGCGCAACTGCGAGACTTTCCAGAAGTTTAAAGCAAGTCAATTGAGGCCTCCAGGAGAGATGCATACCAGGATAGTCCAGGAGCCATTCGAAGTTTTATGTGCCGATTTCGTAGGCCCACTCCCGAGGTCGAAACATGGACACACAGTTCTTCTGGTATTCTTCGACCATTTTAGCAAATGGGTCGAACTGGTCCCGCTACGCAAGGCAACCACGGCGCATCTTGAACGATCCTTCAGGGAACGGATCTTGTCTCGTTTCGGCGTACCGAAAACATTTGTGTGCGACAACGGCACACAATTTACAAGTCGTTCGTTCAAATCTTTTTGCAAGGAACTGGGGATGACACTGCAGCACACCGCTCCGTACACACCGCAACAGAACCCGACAGAGCGAGCCAACAGGACAGTCAAGACCATGATCTCGCAGTACCTAGACGGAAAGCAGAGCAACTGGGATGCGCTATTGCCAGAAATCAGCTTGGCAATCAACTCGAGCCCATCGGACAGCAACGGATTCAGCCCCGCTTACCTAGTGCAAGGACGAGAGCCACGATTACCTAAGATGCTGTATCACGAGGTCACACCGAGCCTTGGTACCGACGCCCGTCAACCAGATGATAAAGCCCGACACCTAAGGGAAGTCTTCAAAGTGGCCAAAGAGAAGATGCAACAGGCGACGATGGAGCAAGGTAAACACTACAACTTAAGGAGAAGAGACTGGAAGCCAGCACTCGGAGACTTGGTACTCCTCCGCCAACATCATCTGTCCAAAGCCAGCGAAGGATTCGCCGCTAAACTTGCACCGCGGTACGATGGACCATACAAGGTCATCAAGTTCATATCGCCGAACATAGTGCGGATACAACACGCTGACAAGAGGGAAAGACGAACAGCGGGCCTGGCTGACCTAAAGGCTTTTCATAACGAGCAGCTGGAGAACAAGGAGGAGGAACCTTGTGATCACACAGGTTCCGACGGAGAGCAGTAAATCTAGAACTTCGTGACAACACAAGTTCCAACAGCAATAGTAACCGACGCAGGAAGACAGAACTTCGTGACTACACAAGTTCCAACACAAGCAGCCACCGACACGAGCAGACGAAACTATGTGACCACACAAGTTTCAGACCAGCAACAGCAGACGCAAACACGACAGCAGATATGGAAGGAATAACCGACGAGGATGATAACGACCAACCGAACTCGATGGCGGGCCCCAAAGAGCAGAAGACAACACGATATGTTAGGCACCTCACACCCCTGTTAGATAGATGACTTAGGGACCCCGACGACATCCCATCATGCAGTACCAGCATAGCACCGACGCTGACCATCGATCCGGACGACATACCCTCATGCAGCGGTCTGAGCTCAGGGAGACGCCCCATTACACCGCCATATCCGCACTACTCCGACATCAGCTCCGACGAAGACGACCGGTCCACGCCATTAAGACTCTTGGCCGAGGTGGAAGCACTATGGGAAGAGCCGTCGACCGACGCAATTGAGCTGTTCGTCCCGATCGGGTACGAGACAGCACCCGAGTCCAGACGAACCCCGACACCGAGCCCCACGCTGGTACTGAGTACCACCCCAATCCAGACCCCGATACCAAGCCCTACCCCGATACCGACACCGATCCCAGCACCGATACCGACACCGACTCCAGCACCAGTACCGACACCGACCCTTGCACCGACAACACTTCTGATCGAAGCACCCATGGAATGGCGTGTCCACACCCCGGAGCGTAAACTACCCTCGGAGCTCATTCGCAGCCTGACCGAGCGGGTAGCTAAGAGACATAGGCGCAACGTGAGGTATCAGGAAGTAATCGAGGGCATACGCTATCAGGTGCGTGTAAACCGGTCCGAACAAGTGACGGTTTCCTTACGCCCACCGGAAGAAAGGGGGGGGTGTGACGCCCCATAAAATAGGCGCACAAAGACAAGCAGTGCCAACAACGAAAACCAAGGGCAGTGACGTCACAAGCCGGCCGCCGTCAAGGCAAAACCATGGGCAATGACGTCACGAACAGCCATCGGCAAAGCAGTGCAGCGAGAGCAATCTCGTTGCCCAGGCGACCAGCTACAATTCTCTCAGTGCGTTGGCGACGCCGCGCACAGAGAATAGCGACGCCACGCACACACACACACGCACACAGCATCGATCGGCAGCCGGCAATGCAAAGTGCCAAAAGTACAGCTTTGGCAAAAGGGTCGCATAGCCCACGCCAAGATATGTACACACACACACACACACACAGAGAGCGTCATAGACAGACGGCGCGTGCCTACTACGCAGTAGAGCGTACGCACACATAGCAGAGAAAGGAACCGAGAGAGACGGCGCGTGCCTACTACGCAGTAGAGCACACGCACAAGACGAAGAACAGATCGCGAGCAAGCCCACGCATACGTAGCAAGGAGAGGGACAGCGCATGCCTATTACGCAGCAGAGCAAAGCAACGCAACGATCGGCCGAGAGCAAGCTCACACACACACGCCCCTGTATGTACGCTGCCTGCATATGCCTGACCTAGGCTACAATTGAGAGGCTTGTCGCTGACGCCGACGCTGGCAGAGAAGTTGCCAAAATTAGACCTAATGAGGCGCAATTAAAGTTGCACTCATTCTATTCCTCGAGAACCACGCCAGCAAACAGACGTATTTTTCCAAGCAGCGGATCATAATTATATCATTATTTCATCACGTGGTGAAATAATATCAGCCACGCAACGAGGGAGTTCTAAGACATCGAAACCAACAACAACAACGAAGGATTTATATTAACGCATCGAGGTGAGCGAGAAAAACGAATGCAAGTTTCTCCCAGCGGTATTTTTCCAGAACATTGTAGCACAGGAATTAAAATATTATATGAATTAATAAAGCATTATGCTAAACATGTTTAAAAACAAACAAAGTAAAAGCAAAAGTTATTAATTTTTCTAGCAAAGCCAGTGTCAGCAAAGTGCAAAGTGTGCGTGTGTGTAAATGTGTATATGTGCCGGTAGTAACGTAACCCAGTGGGACTCTGGCAAATAACGCGTAGATCGAGATTTCCTCGACGCTGCAAAGGTTTCGACACAACCGCCGAGAAAATCTCATCTCCATCTTGTTCACAACCTCGTCACCGCCGCCTTGGTCTCGCCACGGCTGTGAACGAGATTGTGAACCGCGTTCATTCGAGCCACGTTAAAGCCAGATTATTGCATATAAAGAATTCCGCACATAATCATACATATACACCCACGCTCACCGATTTATATTCAATGACCCAGTGAGAAACCACGTGTATACATGTGCCGGCAGAAAAGTGACCCAGTGGGACTCCGAGTAATAGCACGTCGATCGGGATTTCGTTGTGGCTGCAAAGGCTTCAACACAGTCTCCGCGAAATCTCATCGTCGTTTCGTTCGCAACCGCGTCACCGCCGCCTTGGTCTCGCCACGGCTGTGAACGCGATTGTGAACCGTAGTAATTCAAGCTGCATAGAAGACAGGGGACACAGGAAAGTGTTATATGTACATATACGTACATATGGACATATAACGCTGACATCACAGACGCACAGGAAACGCAGCGGACAGTCAAGGGAAAATTTATAAAACAAGTTTTAAAACGTGGAAGGCCACCATAGGGTATATATATGTATAGATATATCTATATATATAAAACTCTTTGTCCTCACTGACTGACTCACTGACTGACTTAGTCAACACGCTGTAGGCCAAACGGTTCAAGATATTGAGATGAAATTTTTACACAACATAGCTGAGACATAATTATCGTGCAATAAGACGGGATTTTTTGATATCCCCACTGGAAGGGGCTAAAATGGGGGGTCAAAGGTCAAAATTGCTTAGTATGAAATTTTTTTGTTTTTTGAGCTATCTTAACCAAACTCACAGATTATGTATTTCTTACTCACTGCTACATCCTGAGAAAATTTGGTCAAGATCGGACCACTATATCATATAGCTGCCATAGGAACAACCAGATGCAAATTAAAACTTTGTATGAAGATCTTTGTTATTTTTTGAGATATCTCAACTAAACTCACAGATTATGTATTTCTTACTCACTGCTACATCCTGAGAAAATTTGGTCAAGATCGGACCACTATATCATATAGCTGCCATAGGAACAACCAGATGCAAATTAAAACTTTGTATGAAGATCTTTGTTATTTTTTGAGATATCTCAACTAAACTCACAGATTATGGATTTCGTACTCACTGCTACATCCTGAGAAAATTTGGTCAAGATCGGATCACTATATCATATAGCTGCCATAGGAACAACCAGATGCAAATTTAAACTTTGTATGAAGATCTTTGTTATTTTTTGAGATATCTTAACCAAACTCACAGATTATGTATTTCTTACTCACTGCTACATCCTGAGAAAGTTTGGTCAAGATCGGACCACTATATCATATAGCTGCCATAGGAACAACCAGATGCAAATTTAAACTTTGTATGAAGATCTTTGTTATTTTTTGAGATATCTTAACCAAACTCACAGATTATGTATTTCTTACTCACTGCTACATCCTGAGAAAGTTTGGTCAAGATCGGACCACTATATCATATAGCTGCCATAGGAACAACCAGATGCAAATTTAAACTTTGTATGAAGATCTTTGTTATTTTTTGAGATATCTTAGCCAAACTCACAGATTATCTATTTCTTTCTCACTGCTACATCCTGAGAAAATTTGGTCAAGATCGGACCACTATATCATATAGCTGCCATAGGAACATCCAGATGCAAATTAAAACTTTGTATGAAGATCTGTGTTATTTTTTGAGATATCTCAACCAAACTCACAGATTATGTATTTCTTACTCACTGCTACATCCTGAGAAAATTTGGTCAAGATCGGATCACTATATCGTATAGCTGCCATAGGAACAGTGGCTTTTAATGCTATTAATAAACAATCAAAAGAAGATGGACAAGGGGAGGGGGAGATGGAGGGGGGGGGGGGGTGTTATGATTCATTTGTGTTGCGGCTTTCAAAATCAATTTTCAGTATATAGCACTGTTACTCGCTCTTGCTGCAATAATCCAATTGCAGCGAAAACTTTAAAACAGAGAGCAGCGAAAATGTAAATTCTCTATCTATATATATAAAACTCTGTGTCCTCACTGACTGACTCACTGACTTGGTCATCACGCTGTAGGCCAAACGGTTCAAGATATTGAGATGAAATTTTTACACAACATAGCTGAGACATAATTATCGTGCAATAAGACGGGATTTTTTGATATCCCCACTGGAAGGGGCTAAAATGGGGGGTCAAAGGTCAAAATTGCTTAGTATGAAATTTTTTTGTTTTTTGAGCTATCTTAACCAAACTCACAGATTATGTATTTCTTACTCACTGCTACATCCTGAGAAAATTTGGTCAAGATCGGACCACTATATCATATAGCTGCCATAGGAACAACCAGATGCAAATTAAAACTTTGTATGAAGATCTTTGTTATTTTTTGAGATATCTCAACTAAACTCACAGATTATGGATTTCGTACTCACTGCTACATCCTGAGAAAATTTGGTCAAGATCGGACCACTATATCATATAGCTGCCATAGGAACAACCAGATGCAAATTAAAACTTTGTATGAAGATCTTTGTTATTTTTTGAGATATCTCAACCAAACTCACAGATTATGGATTTCGTACTCACTGCTACATCCTGAGAAAATTTGGTCAAGATCGGATCACTATATCGTATAGCTGCCATAGGAACAGTGGCTTTTAATGCTATTAATAAACAATCAAAAGAAGATGGACAAGGGGAGGGGGAGGGGGGTGTAACGATTCATTTGTGTTGCGGCTTTCAAAATCAATTTTCAGTATATGGCACTGTTACTCGCTCTTGCTGCAATAATCCAATTGCAGCGAAAACTTTAAAACAGCGAGCAGCGAAAATGTAAATTCTCTATCTATATATATAAAACTCTTTGTCCTCACTGACTGACTCACTGACTGACTTAGTCAACACGCTGTAGGCCAAACGGTTCAAGATATTGAGATGAAATTTTTACACAACATAGCTGAGACATAATTATCGTGCAATAAGACGGGATTTTTTGATATCCCCACTGGAAGGGGCTAAAATGGGGGGTCAAAGGTCAAAATTGCTTAGTATGACATTTTTTTTGTTTTTTGAGATATCTCAACCAAACTCACAGATTATAGATTTTGTACTCACTGCTACATCCTGAGAAAATTTGGTCAAGATCGGACCACTATATCATATAGCTGCCATAGGAACAACCAGATGCAAATTAAAACTTTGTATGAAGATCTTTGTTATTTTTTGAGATATCTCAACCAAACTCACAGATTATGGATTTCGTACTCACTGCTACATCCTGAGAAAATTTGGTCAAGATCGGACCACTATATCATATAGCTGCCATAGGAACAACCAGATGCAAATTAAAACTTTGTAAGAAGATCTTTGTTATTTTTGAGATATCTCAACCAAACTCACAGATTATGGATTTCGTACTCACTGCTACATCCTGAGAAAATTTGGTCAAGATCGGACCACTATATCATATAGCTGCCATAGGAACAACCAGATGCAAATTAAAACTTTGTATGAAGATCTTTGTTATTTTTTGAGATATCTTAACCAAACTCACAGATTATCTATTTCGTACTCACTGCTACATCCTGAGAAAATTTGGTCAAGATCGGACCACTATATCATATAGCTGCCATAGGAACAACCAGATGCAAATTAAAACTTTGTATGAAGATCTTTGTTATTTTTTGAGATATCTCAACCAAACTCACAGATTATGGATTTTGTACTCACTGCTACATCCTGAGAAAATTTGGACCACTATATCGTATAGCTGCCATAGGAACAGTGGCTTTTAATGCTATTAATAAACAATCAAAAGAAGATGGACAAGGGGAGGGGGAGGGGGGTGTAACGATTCATTTGTGTTGCGGCTTTCAAAATCAATTTTCAGTAAATGGCACTGTTACTCGCTCTTGCTGCAATAATCCAATTGCAGCGAAAACTTTAAAACAGCGAGCAGCGAAAATGTAAATTCTCTATATTATATAAAGTAATACTTATTACTATTTTCTTAAGTCCAACTACAGGGAAAAATTGAATTTACAATTCCCGCTATCTAATTAGAATGACATAAGGTCTGGCTATAGCTGTGAGAAATGTTTCCTATTTTCACTTCACATTTTTCCCCGAGATTTCAGCGAGCGTAGCGAGCCGAGGGTTGGCGAGCGAAGCGAGCAGGGCAAACCCCCTAGTATTATATAAAGTACTACTTATTACTATTATCTTAAGTCCAACTACAGGGAAAAATTGAATTTACAATTCCCGCTATCTAATTAGAAATGACAAGGTCTGGCTATAGCTGTGAGAAATGTTTCCTATTTTCACTTCACATTTTTCCCCGAGATTTCAGCGAGCGTAGCGAGCCGGGGGTTGGCGAGCGAAGCGAGCAGGGAGCAAACCCCCTAGTATATATATATATGCATGTTTTATTGCATGTTCTATTGGCGCAGCTTGCGACCCAGGGGTATTTAATATTTTGCTAACTTTTCACATATCTATATTTATGCCTGCACATGTATACAGATATACATGTGGATAAGTGAAGCCATTGTCCGATACTAATTTAATCTCATATCTTAGCAATCTTAGCTTCGTGATTTGAAATCACGCTCCTCACTATCAGTAGTTCCGGTAACTTTAAGAAATTTTCTGTAAAGTGACCCTGGCTGGACTGTGACATACCTCAGCCTTAGAAACTTCCTTACAAAGCTTAGAGTTTTATATAATCTCTCTGAGACAGCTTTAAGACTTATGCACTCGTACCTGAACAACAGACAGCAAGCAGTTGTTGTAAACTCGGTAAAGTCGAACTATGTCTCAGTAAAGCGAGGAATCCCTCAGGGATCAGTTCTAGGACCCTTACTGTTTTCCATTTATATTAATGATTTACCAACTATACTGTCCAATTGTGATGTCCATATGTATGCAGATGATGTCCAACTATATGTTAGTCGTCCATTGTCTCAAATATCTGATTGTGTTAATTTACGTAACAACGAGCTATTGCATGTAAGCATATGAGTGGGCAAAGAATAATGGTCTTAGTTTAAATCCATCGAAATGTAAATGTCTTGTTATTTATAAGAATTATTACCGAACAGAACACTTGACAAAGCTAACTATTGAAGGTAAAGAAATTGAGTATGTTTTAAGAGCGGAAAATTTGGGCATCACAATAAATAATACCCTGTCATGGACTGACCAAGTCAATAAAGCTGTTGGAAAGACGTATGGGTTATTACGTAGATTGTCAACAACTCAGAAGTACCTTCCGACTAGAATTCGTCTTATGGTGGCTAAAGCTTGTGTAACGTCTGTATTGTTTTATGGTGTTGAAATATTTGGAAAATGTGACTCAGATAGTCAACATAAATTAAATGTAGCGTTTAATAGTATAGCTCGTTATGTGTATAACCTAAGACGATATGATCATGTTACATATACATATTGCCCTCCTAAACATGAAAAAGTATGTTAAAAATTTTTCTATGGAGTAGTTTTTGAGATATTTTTTTTTTTAATTTTTTCATAGGTGACTCAGCTTCTTCGAGTATAAATCGTAAACGCGATTACCGTTTTCAACAAAATTAGGTTTCAACTAAAGGTAATGAAATTTTCTAAAACTTTTTCATTCAAAGTTTTGAAATCAGCTTGATCTTCATAATGTTAGAGCCTCTTAAAGTTGAAAAATTCAATTTTTTTGCGAAAAAAACACAAAAAGGGGTACAAACAAAAATTCATAAAGTATATTTAACGCAGAAATAAAAATAAAAAAATGATGCAGACATAGAGCATAGAGCTAATAAAAATTTAAAAAGTGAAAATAATAAAATAGAGAAATAATAAATGTATTAGATTAATAATTAATATTAGATAAAGCAATTCAAATTTTCTCATTTTAATCATAACTAAGTCAATGTGACTAGCGCAATAATGTAAAAGTAGCAATACTGTAGCGTTAGGAATCAATGAAATTAATAAATTAAATTAAAACTTCTCACAGCTATAACACTAGTTTACAAATGAATTATCTGTGTCTGGCTTTTAGACCTAAGTATTTTTTCTGTATACATTTTGCCCTCCTAAACATGAAAAAGTATGTTAAAAATTTTTCTATGGAGTAGTTTTTGAGATATTTTTTTTTTAAATTTTTTCATAGGTGACTCAGCTTCTTCGAGTATAAATCGTAAACGCGATTACCGTTTTCAACAAAATTAGGTTTCAACTAAAGGTAATGAAATTTTCTAAAACTTTTTCATTCAAAGTTTTGAAATCAGCTTGATCTTCATAATGTTTAAGCCTCTTAAAATTGAAAATTCAATTTTTTTGCGAAAAAAACACAAAAAGGGGTACAAACAAATATTCATAAAGTATATTTAACGCAGAAATAAAAATAAAAAAATGATGCAGACATAGAGCTTGAACTTTCCCGAGTAAAACAAGTCATCGTTCATAGAAATCGGTGGATTAACTATTGAGTAATACGACTTTTAATGGCAAAACACAAGTTCTAAATTTTTATATTTATCGCTTTTCGTGCGATACTTCGATATCGATATTGGATATCTTCGTGCGATATACGTGTATCGCACTTGTGTTGCATGTATATCGCACGAATATCGATCGGGAAAGTTCAAGCTCTATGTCTGCATCATTTTTTTATTTTTATTTCTGCGTTAAATATACTTTATGAATATTTGTTTGTACCCCTTTTTGTGTTTTTTTCGCAAAAAAATTGAATTTTTCAACTTTAAGAGGCTCTAACATTATGAAGATCAAGCTGATTTCAAAACTTTGAATGAAAAAGTTTTAGAAAATTTCATTACCTTTAGTTGAAACCTAATTTTGTTGAAAACGGTAATCGCGTTTACGATTTATACTCGAAGAAGCTGAGTCACCTTTGAAAAAAATTAAAAAAAATAATATCTTAAAAACTACTCCATAGAAAAATTTTTAACATACTTTTTCATGTTAAGGAGGTCAAAATCTATACGGGAAAAATACTTTGGGCTAAGTGAAAAAGTGGCTGTAAACTGGTGTAATCAGACCTTATGTCATTGCTAATAAGAAAGCGGGAAATGTAAATTCAATTATTCCCTGCAATCGGACTTAAAATAATATTACTTTGTAAAAGCAGGGGGCTAGCCATCTAATAATCGCTTCATTCGAAAACCCCCGGCTCGCTACGATCACTTAAATCTCGGGGAGAAATGTGGAGTGAAAATAGGGAACATTTCTCACAGCTATAGCCGGACGTTATGTCATTTTTAATAAAAAAGCGGGAAATGTAAATTCGATTTTTCCTGTAATTGGACTTAAAATAATAGTAATAAGTAGTACTTTATATAATACTAGGGGGTTTACCCCCTGCTCGCTTCGCTCTTCAACCCCCGGCTCGCTGCGCTCGCTGAAAGCTCGGGGAGAAATGTGGAGTGAAAATAGGGATCACTTCTCACAGCTATAGCCGGACGTTATGTCATTTTTAATAAAAAAAGTGGGAAATGTAAATTCAATTTTTCCCTGTAGTTGGACTTAAACTAATAGTAATAAGTAGTACTTTATATAATATAGCAAATTTACATTTTCGCTGCTCGCTGTTTTAAAGTTTTCGCTGCAATTGGATTATTGCAGCAAGAGCGAGTAACAGTGCCATATACTGAAAATTGATTTTGAAAGTCGCAACACTAAGGAATCGTAAAAATTTCATACTAAGCAATTTTGACCTTTGATATCAAAAAATCCCGTCTTATTGCACGATAATTATGTCTCAGCTATGTTGTGTAAAAATTTCATCTCAATATCTTGAACCGTTTGGCGTACAGCGTGATGACTCAGTCAGTCAGTCAGGACAAAGAGTTTTATATATATAGATAAGCGATTGCACTCTTCAGTAAATTATATTTCACAATTTACTAAATTCTTAAAATAAACAGTTAGTTAATTAGTCACAAATTTAAATATACCTATTAAAATTTCATAATAAACATGATAAATAATAAATAAATATTTTATTAAAATAATAAAAAGGGTATCTATAAATCGACTCAGGTGTCGGCAATGTCGAGAAGCACCAAAATCGTAACGAACTAATACATATTCATCTGCGTGTGACCAGGAATCACTGCACAAAAGATGGCGAACACACCAAACGGCAAAGCAAAATGTCAACACTCGAACATATCGCTCGCTTGTTTTTGCATAAATGACACATATACATATTTAAATTCACACAGATGGCTTTAAATTCATCTGTGTGTATGAGTTCGCTACGTTTTGGCCTGCTACTCGACATTGCCGACACCTGACTCGATTTCTGATACCCTTTTTATAATCACATTAATTTAAGCAGTATGATATATATTATGAATTATTATTATATGTATGTATATCAATTAACAATTTAAACAATTTTTTTTCAAGAATTTAGTGAGTAATGCAAACGTTTATTAGGAAAAAAATAAAATAAATAATTGAATCTAGTATTATTTTATCTATTTATATAAAATTCCTTGTCCTGATTCACTGACTGACTGATCACGCTGTACGCCAAACGGCTTAAGATATCTAGCTGAAATTTTCACACAACATAGCTAAAACATAATTATCATGCATTAAGACTGGAAATTTTGATATTCCCGCTGGAAGCGGTTAAAATGGGGGTCAAAGGTCAAAATTGCTTAGTATGAAATTTTGTTTTGTTTTTTGAGCTATCTCAACCAAACTCAGAGATTATGTACTTCTTACTCACTGCAGCATTCTGAGAAAATTTAGTTAAGATCGGATGCCTATAACATATAGCCGCCATAGGAACAATCAGAAGCAAATTAAAATTTTGAATAAGGAGCTTAGTTGTTTTTTGAGCTACCGCAACCAAACTCACAGATTATGTATTTCTTACTCACAGCTACATTCTGTGAAAATTAAGGCGAGATCGAATGACTATATCATATAGCTGCCATTGGAACAATCAGATGCAAATTAAATTTTGTATGAAGATCTTCGTTGTTTTTTGAGCTACCTCAAGCAAACTCACAGCTACATTCTGTGAAAATTTGGTCAAGAGCGGATAACTATATCATATAGCTGCCAAAAGAAAAATCAGATGCAAGGGGGTACGATTCATTGGTGCTGCGACTTTCAAAATAAATTTGCAGTATATCGCACTGTTACTCGCTCTTGCTGCTATAATTCAATTGCAGCGAAAAAAGCAGCGAGCAGCGAAAATGTAAATTCTCTTTATTATATAAAGTACTATTATCTTAAATCCAATTGCAGGGAAAATGACATAAGGTCCGTCTATAACTGTGAGAAGTGTTCCCTATTTCACTCCACATTTCTCCCCAAAATTTCAGCGAGCACTAAAGGCGTGCCCCTTGCTAATATAAAGTACTGTTATTTTAAGGCCAACTGCAGGGAAAAATTGGATATACATTTTCCGCTTTCTTATTAGAAATGACATAAGGTCCAGCTATAACTGTGAGAAGTGTTCCCTATATTCATTCCACATTTCTGCTGGTGGTGGCCCAACAAAATATTCAATTTAGCTATTTCTTCTTCAGTTTCCATATTATTTCTTAGTTTTTTAGTTCGTACGTACACTTTTGTCAGTGCCTTATTTTAAAGCCTGCGGCGCTAATTTCTCAATACTTTGCAAAATTTCTTCTTGTAAAAAATGATTACCTTTGGCACACCCATATGTCATATACTAATGTCGGGGATATTACGATAAGGGGTAAATTTATTCGATTTCAATATATAAATTAGCAAGAAATGTAATATAATAAAATGGTTTGAATATCCGCGCCAAGCGATTAAGTTGAAGCGGACACTATACAGCACTGCTGTATGAAATACTATCGGTGTCTCGCTCTAACACAGTGCAAGAAACGGCTGGCACGCTGAGCTATTTGTATAGAATCGGTCAACTTATCGGTCTCAATACCTCGAGAACCGAGCGGAAAATCAAAAAATTGTATATAATTTTTTCGTCTTATTTCGACGTGTTCTACCGGAATCCGTCGTCAGATCTTGTCGCACCCCTTATCGTAATCGTGCCTATAAATATGCCAGAAATGTAATGCTAGGCTTACATTAACTGGAACAGCCCGGCACAACGCGTCAGGGGTGCATTTGGGCATTACAAACGGTAATTCAAATTTCGAAGGCTCAGATGCCCAAATGCACCCCAGACGCGCTGTGCCAGTCAATGTAAACCTAGCTTAATGAAATAAAATGGTTTGAATATCCGCGCCTAGCGATGAAGTTGAAACGGACACAATACAGCACTGCTGTATGAAATACTATCAATGTCTCGCTCTAAAACAGTGCAAAGAGCGGCTGTCACGCTGAGCAGTTTGTTAAGTCTAAAAGTGTCATTTGAGTTCAGCAGAACGATTGGCCCTTACGTTATGAAATGTAACGAAAAGTATAAACCAACTTTGAAATGAAAAACGGGAAAAAATTGTTCGCTGTTTTTTTTATATGGAGTTTTACATTTCCACGGCGTATCAGGTCGAGTGTAAATACTGCTTAAATGATGAAATTATGACCTTTTGAATAGTAAAATTTGGGGAAACTGTGGTGTGAGGGAATTACCGACGTTCAATTGGGATCACTGCTTTATCACCGCAGATTTTCAAAGGTCATAAGGACCAAACAAGTTAATTAGTCTTTAATTAATTTAATTAAAATTATATGACTGACAAAATAAATATATTATATGATTATAATGTATCATCAGGTTAGAAAGCGACTATATTATTATTTTATTTAAAAGTGGCAGCATTAAATAAGTTTTGCTTATGAGCAGCAACAACAGCTGATTTATTTAAAGCGGCCACAATAACAGCGTAGATAACACGCATATCGATAACAAAATACTAATATTCAGTTAGCTGAGTAAAAAGCCCAGATCTTTTACGCTTTCTTTTTGAATTGAGTGTAAATACTGCTTAAAGCAGTATTTTCAATTCAAAAAGAAATATTTAAAAATCTGGTTTTCTCGCTCAGCTAACAGAATATTAGTATTTTGTTATCGATTTACGTGTTCATTATCAATATACGTGTTATCTACGCTGTTTTTGTGGCCGCTCTAAATAAATCAGCTGTTGTTGCTGCTCATAAGCAAAACTTATTTAATGCTGCTACTTTTAAATAAAATAATAATATAGTCGCTTTCTGACCTGATGATACATTATAATCATATAATATATTTATTTTGTCAGTCATACAATTTTATATAAATTAATTAAAGACTAAATTACTTGTTTGGTCCTTATGACCTTTGAAAATCTGCGGTGATAAAGCAGTGATCCCAATTGAACGTCGGTAATTCCCTCACACCACACTTTCCCCAAAATTTTACTATTCAAATGTTCATAATTTCATTATCACTGATGAAATAAGGGATGGAGGCTTATTTCATCACGCTAACTGTGCAATGTTAAGTCTAATGTTAGGTTTACATTGAGTGACACAGCCTAGCACAGCGCGTCAGGGGTGCATTCTGGCATCTGAGCCTTCGAAATTTAAATTAACGATTGTAATGCCCAAATGCACCCTTGACGCGCTGTGCCAGGCTGTGCCGCTCAATGTTAGCCTAGCATTAAAGTGAAAACCGGAACAGGGCCGAATAAATTTTGTGTTTCTTTCCATTTATCTCAAATTTGCAAAACTACTTTATGTTATCTTTTGCCTTAACTTCATTTCGAATTTCGAACACATAATTGTTTTCACCAGTTTAATCTGATATATTAATGCTTAAACGTGATCGGTGGCATATTTTGTTGATATTAGTGTAGTGCTAGTAATCTGAGAAATTCTCCCTGGAATACTACTGTAGTGAAGTTCATTTCCGGTGATTGAGGTAGTTTCATAAAAATAAACGTAAATAATATTGAAATATATGTTCATAAACATATACATGCATATTGCAAGAATATAAACATACATTTGTATGCTCTTTTTTTTGTAAGTGAACATTTAAAGGACGCGCTTTGATTGTAATTAAGCAAAACATTTTTTAGCAACTGAATCGATTTTGAGAGGTGATGAATGTTCGTGATAGAAACATGAACAATTTAAATTTAATTATTTAATATTATATATTGAACATAGATATATATTCATTCATAAACCTATTTTTGTTTATGTGGTTAGAAGTTTTAACATTATGTGATACCACATACCACTATTTACAAGTATATTTATATGTACGTATGTAAATGGAGAAAACGTTTTCGAGGTAAATGTTAAATACAGACCCAGAGCTCCAAAAATCCGATTTATCATGAATTTAGGTGAAAAAATAATGCGGGAGACTTATAGTTTTTTTTTACTTAAAACGGCTTGCGCAGGGCACTTGCAATGTTATTGTATTTTTTGTTCTTGCTGTTGTTATTGGTATTCTTGTTATTGTTCTATTCAGAAAAAAAATTCATAATTTTTGGAGCTCTGGGTGTGCAATTAACAATTAACATTTACTTAAAACCAGGGAATGAAACTGAAACGAATTTCGGATCCGGAACCGGTACGTACCGAAACGAGTATTTCGGTAAAAGGTTCTATTTCGGTTTTGTCCTTTCGGTTCCGGCTCTCGTATCGGTCCATACCGGTACAGCAAAGTAATTTTAAAAAATTTAAAGAAAATTGAATTTTATCAACAAATATATGTGTATGTATAAACGTACAAATGCATGCATTATAATATGGTGAGTCTTACATATGATTCGAGAAATTTATTTTTTAGTGCAAAACCATGATCGTTTGAAAAACATCGAAAAAGAAATTTTTAAATGTACCGAAACCGTACCGGTACGAACGTTTCGGTTTTCGGTTCTTGAAAAATAATTTATTTCGGTTCCGGTTACGGTGCTACATGTGAAATGGTTAATTTCGGTTAACGGTTCCGGTTCCGGTTTCATTCCCTGCTGAAAACAAAAAAAGGCACAAAAGTGTGCGTACGAACTAAAAAACTAAGAAATAATATAGAAATGGAACAAGAAATAGTCAAATTTAATATTTTGACCACCACCAGCATTAATGACCGCTTGCAGCCGTCTTGGCATAGAAGACACTAAGTTTTCGAGCGCTTCCCGCGATATATTCTCTCTTGAAGCTTCTCTTTTGGTGTGGGAGCCCCACCAAAAGCGTGTTTTCGGATTTTTTGCTCCAAAATTTCCCAAACCTGCTGTATAATATTCAAGTCCAGGCTTTGTGGAGGTGAACACAGTTGCCGTGGAGCGAGATAGAGTAGCCAGTCCTTCATTTTTTGTGCAGTATGCTTGGGATCATTGTCCTGTTAGAAGATCCGGCTCGTTCCTAGGCATAATTTTTCCACGGATTGCTTTAAATAATCTTCCAATGTGGTCCTTATTGGAAGCGATCCATAATGTCTTCAACAAAGACAAGATTGCGACGCCGGAGGCAGCCACAGCTCCCCAGACCATCACACTGAACACTGGAAATAAACATTTAGTATGAAAAACTTTGTTTCTCAAGATATCTCAACCAAATATACACATTGTGTGTTTGATTAAGTTTTAAACAGGCTGACCAAATTTGGTGTAAATCGGACTACTATATCATATAGCTCCCATAGGAACGATCGGTTCGAAAACAACATTTAGTATGAAAAACTTTTTTGTTTCTCAAGATATTTCAACCAAATATACACATTGTGTGTTTGATTAAGTTTTAAACAGGCTTACCAAATTTGGTGTAAGTCGGACTACTATATTATATAGCTGCCATAGGAACGATCGGTTCGAAATCAACATTTAACAAATTTTGTAAAAAATCTGACGACTTACACAGGGCACTGCAAGGGTATCCAAACTTTGCCGCGCCAAAGTTAGCTTTAAAATAATAATATGTGTATAAAATCCGATTTTTTTGAGCCCACCCTGGGGTGGCGCACCGACGTTAAATTTTGAAAAACTAAGCAAAAATTGAAAAATTTGGGGGAAAATCTATATATATAAAACTCTTTGTCCTCACTGACTGACTGACTGACTCACTGACTTAGTCATCACGCTGTAGGCCAAACGGTTCAAGATATTGAGATGAAATTTTTAAACAACATAGCTGAGACATAATTATCGTGCAATAAGACGGGATTTTTTGATATCCCCACTGGAAGGGGCTAAAATGGGGGATCAAAGGTCAAAATTGCTTAGTATGAAATTTTTTTTGTTTTTTGAGCTATCTTAACCAAACTCACAGATTATGTATTTCTTACTCACTGCTACATCCTGAGAAAATTTGGTCAAGATCGGACCACTATATCATATAGCTGGCATAGGAACAACAAGATGCAAATTAAAACTTTGTATGAAGATCTTTGTTATTTTTTGAGATATCTCAACCAAACTCACAGATTATGGATTTCGTACTCACTGCTACATCCTGAAAAAATTTGGTCAAGATCGGACCACTATAACATATAGCTGTCATAGGAACAACCAGGTGCAAATTAAAACTTTGTATGAAGATCTGTGTTATTTTTTGAGATATCTCAACCAAACTCACAGATTATGTACTTCTTACTCACTGCTACATCCTGAGAAAATTTGGTCAAGATCGGATCACTATATCGTATAGCTGCCATAGGAACAGTGGCTTTTAATGCTATTAATAAACAATCAAAAGAAGATGGGCCGTGGGTGGGTGATCGGGAGGAGGGGGGGTGTTACGATTCATTTGTGTTGCGGCTTTCAAAATCAATTTACAGTATATAGCACTGTTATAATCCAATTGCAGCGAAAACTTTAAAACAGAGAGCAGCGAAAATGTAAATTCTCTATATTATATAAAGTACTACTTATTACTATTATCTTAAGTCCAACTACAGGGAAAAATTGAATTTACAATTCCCGCTATCTAATTAGAAATGACATAAGGTCTGTTTATAGCTGTGAGAAATGTTTCCTATTTTCACTTCACATTTTTCCCCGAGAGCGTAGCGAGCCGGGGGTTGGCGAGCGAAGCGAGCAGGGGCAAACCCCTAGTATGATATAAAAAGCAAACATGATCTTTTTCCACTTAATGCTTATTTTTTGTCACGAAATGTGTAACGCATTGAAGGAGGTCCGTCTTTTTTGCAGCACGCAGTCATAGCTGTCATAGGACCGATCGGTTCGAAATCAACATTTAGTATGAAAAACATATTGTTTCTCAATATATCTCAACCAAATTCATAGATTGTGTGTTTGCAACATTTTCATATATCCTTACCAAATTTGGTGTAAATCGGCGATCGGTTCGAAATCCACATATAGTATGTATAACAAATTTTGTAAAATTCTGACGGATTTCACGGGGCACTGCAAGGGTATCCAAACTTTGGAGCGCCAAAGTTAGTTTGTGCTATACTTCTTTATGAAACTGTATCAACTATTAAGATCGGTGCAAAAATATAGAAGTTAGAAAATTTTTTGTGGATAGGAAATTGGGTAATACCCGTCAGCTTTAATTCAAGTCGTCCAAAAGTGAACACAATAAAATGAGTTTCGTAGTATGGAGCTTTTTGGTTAAAATAAAATGAGATTTATGAATAAGATTGTCAGCCGATTTTTATGAATGATGGCTTGTTTTTTTTTTTATTACTTGGCTTATTTATTGGATCTTTTCTTAAATTTGGGGCTAACAATAAGTTTGCAAATCTTATAAATAAACAATAGTTAACAACAGTATTTTTGGACTGTAAATTGACGTGCGGCCCTAAAGTCTATCGTTGGGTTGGTAGGTCAATACGACGAAGACGGGATCGGCTGCATAACCTTATTAGGCCTCTCGCGAGGTGGTTGGGGTGTGAGGAAACCTTGGCAAAGTACTTTGTCTTCTGTTCTGTTATTAAATTTTTGACCGGCTGGATATACAGGTCGCTTTGGGAGCCATAGGTCCAGATGGGTTTTAGCACAGAACTATAGAGCAGAACCTTGTGATCAAGACTAAGGGGCGAGCGGACGTTAATAAACCAGTGAAGACTGTTGGCTTTTAGTTTTAAGTGTGTTTTCTTTGCTTCGATGTGTCAGCGCCATGTGAGTCTTCTGTCGAGGTGAACTCCTAGGTAAGTCACTTCGTTTGCTTGGGGGAGTACGTTGTTGTTTAATCTGAGCGGTGGACAATTTTGCCTGTTCAGGGTAAACGTAACGTGCTTGCATTTCTGTTCGTTTATTTTTGTTAGTTGTTTGTTAGTTCCCTGCTTGTTGGAATGTCTGCTGTGTAGAGCACGTATAGTGTCGGCCCAAGTACGCTGCCTTGTGCAACTCCGGCTCCAATGGGGTGATCGTCGGATAAAGCAGCGTTACATCTGACTGCAAATTTTCTGTCGTAGAGATATGACCTTAGCATCTTGTGTGTGTTATTTGGAAGCGTTGATTTAATTTTATTCATAAGACCACCTAACCAGACTATCAAATGCTTGAGAGACGTCTAGAAATACTGCTGTGCAATATTCTCGATTTTCGAAGGCGTTTCGTATTTCTTATGTTATGCGGTTGACCTGCTCAATAGTTCCGTGCTTTTCCCGAAAGCCGAATTGATGCGGAGTGATTTTGTTGTGGAGTCTTATAAATGGATTTGTCTGATTCAGCAGACATTTTTCGAAGAGCTTAGATAGACAAGATAATAGGCTTATAGGTCTGTATGACGAGGAGACAGTGTGATCCTTTCCTGGTTTCGGTATCATCATAATGATCGACTTTTTCCATCTCTGGCCTTGTTTTGTGATTGCATTGAAGAGTTGTGCGACAGTGCATACCGCACAATATAGGAGCTCAATAATCATTTTGGTGGTTATTAGATCGCAGCCCGGAGATTTTTCGGTCTAGATTCATTTTGATGGTGTTGGTGATCACATTTGGACGAAACTCGATGGGTTCAGATTGATGCTGCGAGCCACTTCTTAATGTGGGTAGTGTAAACGCATTTGTTGCTGGATTTGGTTGGAACACATTTTGAAGGTGAGCCGCAAATGTGCTGGCTCTATCTTCATCGCTGCGGGCCCAACCGCCTACGGAGTTTCTGTCGGTAAAGAAAGGGAAGGGTTAGCTTTTCATAGTAACTGTTTTTTACAAGATGTCTTTTAAACTTTGCCGTGCGAAGGGTGATCTGTAAAATTGCCATTCTCGACGTAATCGAGCTCTTCGATTTGTAGATTTGTCTTATTTTGGATGTGTAGTACTTGTGTAGGTTAAGGTGTAGAAATGCAGGCTGCGGTGACGAAGACGGACTTCAGCTTCGACGGCTTCGAGGAATATTTTTAGTAACTGCAAAGTCAATTAAATCGGGTAGCTTCTTGGGATCTGTTGGCAGGTATGTTGGTCTACCGGAAGAATCGTTGTCTAGCTTATTGTTAGCTTTAATAACGGTATTGTATAGCTGCTTTCCTTTTGCTGCTATAAAGTGTTCTCCAAGTGAGCTAAAAAACTGTGTAAATTCTATTTCAGTTATGGTGAAGCGAGGGGGTTAGTATACGGCGGCAAGAGTAAGTTGGTTACCATTC
>JAWNND010001071.1:0-14139 GCA_035043265.1 Drosophila testacea | reverse complement strand
ATGATACTTATTTGTATATTTTCTGATCTGCATCAACAGTTAAGGTGATTTATATTTTTCTGTATTTCTTTAATCTCAGAGACTATAACTGCTACAGAAATCACTAGTGAAATAGATTTCAGCTGTCAGCATTTACGCGCGGAAATTTTTGAGGTGCCACAGATCTCCGAGTGATTAAATTTTATTTAGCATTTTCACAAACCTTTCCGAAATCGTCCAAAGTACAATTTTCCACAAATGTCTTCACAAATTGCACAATAAGTAAAAGTATTTTGCAGCAAAAACTTGTTTTAGCTCAAAAGAGCTATATTTTTGAATGCTTAAATTTAAGAAAACAGATGTATTTCCATACAAATTTTTTCAAATTCCTTCGAACTCTGGCTACAAAATGTGGCATCACTAGCCCTGAATCCGAAAATCTAAATCGGACTAGGTGGCAGCAACAGACGAAAGCGGATTGAGCGCTGATTCATTCAGCCCAAAATTAGTAAGCGAATTTTGTCTGTGTCACGGCGGAATGAAATTGAAGTGAAATTCAAGCGGAATTGAGTTCTGTGGCACCCTTGATAATATTTTGACAGATGATGTGTTTTGGAAAGTTTCACAATTTTGCATTAAAAAGTCAATTTCGGAAAAATGGCGCTTACGTTATTTTTGCAATTAGGGCTCGATATGTACTGCGTGCAGCAAAAAATGGACGGACGGCACCAAGTTTCCTCAAGATACACACACTAGTTTACATAGAAACAGACAGACAAACAGACAGACAGACGGATATCGAATCAGCTCGTCATCTTGATCAAGAATATATATACTTTATGGGGTGTGACACGCCTCCTTCAATGCGTTACAAACTGCGTGACATAATTATAATACCCTCTGCAAGGGTATAAAAACATTATTTATATTGAGGGCCTCATGGAAATGTATATGTATATGTATGTATATGTATCTAAATCTACGGTGGACACGTTATGGCTCTAAGAGCCGGTCTGGGATCTTTGCTGTTGTAATGCTCCCGAGTAAAGGAAACGTGCCCACCGCTGATCTAAAGTTTACATTCTAAACGTACTTACTTTTGTTAATACAATGATATTTTGAAGATAAGCTTGCAGACGAGAAGAAAACGTGAAAAGTGCTGACTATGAAAAAATGATCAAGTGTTGGACATTTTGATAATATCGATAAGCAATATCGATATCGATAAAATGATCAAGTGTTGGACATTTTGATAATATCGATCAATGGAGAACTTATTCCGTCAAATTCTCGCAGCGACTCTGGCTGGCGACTCTGCCTGGCCACTCTTTAATTTCTTTATTTTACTATATTAAAATTATGCAGCCCTAATTTTATACAATAAAATTAAACAAAACTTATTTATCAATTGAAAAGCAATCTAATAAAAAATATTTTATTCAATGGGCTACTTCTTGTGGTCGTCATTGCCATACTAGTCGTATACTTCATTTGCTTTGACAAATCAATCTGAATGTTATCAAATTTGGCTTTTCCGATCGATTGTAGAAGTTAGGTAAGAGACAGTTTGAATGATGCCAATATTCAATTATCTCATTTAACAAAAAAAATCAAAAGAATAATAAATTTTTTTTGTTTTATAGATTTGCAGACTTGTCCTTGCAGAATCGGCTAGACTTCTTTGTATACCGTATTATCGACAGACCAAATACTATTGGCTAGAAAATTATGCAACCCTGATTTTATACAATAAAATTAAACAACACTTATAAATCATTTGAAAAGCAATCTAATAAAAAATATAGACATTATTTGTGCTTATCTTACATATACACAGAGTCCCCGATAAGTAAAAGATAATCATGTCATATATAATGCAATGCACAAGCTGCGCGCGATTATTTGAATCTACTGCACTTTTAAAGTATTGTTTTTGGTTGTTAATGGTAGTTAATTTTAATTAATGAAAAATTTATTGCCAAGGAGTATTTAAATAAATTAATTTTTTGATTCAATGGGGTACTACTTGTGGTTGTCATTGACATACCAGTCGTATACTTTATTTGCTTTGACAAATCAATCTGAATGTTATCAAATTTGGCGTTTCCGATCGATTGTAGAAGTTAGGTAAGAGAAAGTTTCGTTCTATGGCGATTTGTGGATCAGTGAATAAGGTTTTATACATGCTTGTAGATAGCATTGCTTAATAAATACAATAAAAACCTCTAATGCAGAGGTTATAATTTATTAAAATATTAACTCTTACCAAGGCTGCAAACCGGCTTCAAGCCGAACCTCGCGGAGCCGGTTCGGTTCGAAATTTTTGGGCTACCCGAACCGGACTCCGAGCCGAACCCTTCAAATTTTCTAGCACTGACCTCGAACCCGAACCGAAGAATTATCATAAACAATAGGTTTGGTTTTTTAATGTGTTTTTTTAATTTACACTTTAAAATTTTAGAACTTTTAGGTTCAAACCCAAACCTTGTGCTAAGGGGTTCTTAACGCCGGTCCGCGAACCGAACCTTAATCTTACTTTAGGGTTCGAGCCACCCAACCGAAACTCCCCAAAAATGTAAACGTTTGCAGCCTTGATTCTTACCATCAAAAACTGACACCAAAGATTAATGTGGTCTGGGTAGATTTAAAGAAATATATTTATTTTTAAGTAATACAACATTTGCAGAAAATTACAAAGACCCAACACCTAGGCACTCAATTTAGTAGACACCTCAGAGATTTTGGCTCCAAGCTGGTTTCCAACCTCTCAAACTAAACCGTAGGTGACACAGAAAACTTCCGAGTAAGAGAAATCGACTGCCATAAACTTATTTAATATTTTAACAAAAATTCCAAGTAGTGGTACATTAAAAAAAACCTAAAAATTATTTTTAGAAAATGTGTATACATAATCTATTTTGTTAATTAAAATGTAATATTTAATTTTTCTAAAAGTGTTTCCAGAATTGAGATTTAATTTTTGCTTGCTTTAATTTTTCGGTTGGATTTTGGGTGGTTTATTTTCGGTGGCACCCTTAATATTGTCCAGTAAGGCGAAGAAGACGTTGAATACATTGACTAGCTCGAGCATAAGATTATTTAGAGGTTTACACTGATTGTTTAGATGTTTTTTGTTGTTTTGCGTAAATTTTGCTGCTTCTTTAGAAACAAACAACACAATGCAACGTGTTCACCAATGTTCTCGCTATCATTTTCGGAAACGCAACCCGATATCGGTATTTGGTTGTTGTCTCTGCTAAAATGAAGCAGTGCACAGTGCCCACGACTTCGGTTACTTCTGCGTCTCTGATTACAATAAAAGTAACGCCATGAAGACACCGATAAGGATACCAATAACGATACCAATACCGACACTATCACATTTTAAAACATCGACTTCTTCACCTGTTTCGGGCGTTGCTCAGGATTAAGCTGAATGAAGCACTTTGCTCACCATTGTATTTAGTTTCTGTAAATATTCGATTAAAATGATGTTTATTATTCAAATTATGCAAATAAGTACTTACAAGTAAAGGATTACAAACCTGTTGATGACTTCTAAGCTTAGAAATATAATGATCATTGCAATTGCAAAATTGATAGTCATTAGTCGAAAGATTTAATTCCTCATCAATACGAAGAATTTCGGATTTTGAATTAATTTGACTAAAGTTAGCAGATTTCAAACTTGGGATTATATTCAGCAATTCATCAGGCAGATGTTTTATAGAGTTCGTTTTTCATTTAGGTTTAGATCTAAAAGTTCTGGCGAAACTTCTGTATAATTGTATTCAAAATATGATACTTATTTGTATATTTTCTGATCTGCATCAACAGTTAAGGTGATTTATATTTTTCTGTATTTCTTTAATCTCAGAGACTATAACTGCTACAGAAATCACTAGTGAAATAGATTTCAGCTGTCAGCATTTACGCGCGGAAATTTTTGAGGTGCCACAGATCTCCGAGTGATTAAATTTTATTTAGCATTTTCACAAACCTTTCCGAAATCGTCCAAAGTACAATTTTCCACAAATGTCTTCACAAATTGCACAATAAGTAAAAGTATTTTGCAGCAAAACTTGTTTTAGATCAAAAGAGCTATATTTTTGAATGCTTAAATTTAAGAAAACAGATGTATTTCCATACAAATTTTTTCAAATTCCTTCGAACTCTGGCTACAAAATGTGGCATCACTAGCCCTGAATCCGAAAATCTAAATCGGACTAGGTGGCAGCACCAGACGAAAGCGGATTGAGCGCTGATTCATTCAGCCCAAAATTAGTAAGCGAATTTTGTCTGTGTCACGGCGGAATGAAATTGAAGTGAAATTCAAGCGGAATTGAGTTCTGTGGCACCCTTGATAATATTTTGACAGATGATGTGTTTTGGAAAGTTTCACAATTTTGCATTAAAAGTCAATTTCGGAAAAATGGCGCTTACGTTATTTTTGCAATTAGGGCTCGATATGTACTGCGTGCAGCAAAAATGGACGGACGGTACCAAGTTTCCTCAAGATACACACACTAGTTTGCATAAAACAGACAGACAGACAGACAAACAGACAGACAGACAGACAGACAGACAGACAGACAGACAGACAGACAGACAGACAGACGGATATCGAATCAGCTCGTCATCTTGATCAGAATATATACTTTATGGGGTTGACACGCTCCTTCAATGCGTTATAAACTTCGTGACATAATTATAATAACCTCTGCAAGGGTATAAAAACATTATTTATATTGAGGGCCTCATGGAAATGTATATGTATATGTATGTATATGTATCTAAATCTACGGTGGACACGTTATGGCTCTAAGAGCCGGTCTGGGATCTTTGCTGTTGTAATGCTCCCGAGTAAAGGAAACGTGCCCACCGCTGATCTAAAGTTTACATTCTAAACGTACTTACTTTTGTTAATACAATGATATTTTGAAGATAAGCTTGAAGACGAGAAGAAAACGAGAAGAGACGGTGAATTTAATGACTATGAAAAAATGATCAAGTGTTGGACATTTTGATAATATCGATAAGCAATATCGATATCGATAAAATGATCAAGTGTTGGACATTTTGATAATATCGATCAATGGAGAACTTATTCCGTCAAATTCTCGCAGCGACTCTGGCTGGCGACTCTGCCTGGCCACTCTTTAATTTCTTTATTTTACTATATTAAAATTATGCAGCCCTAATTTTATACAATAAAATTAAACAAAACTTATTTATCAATTGAAAAGCAATCTAATAAAAATATTTTATTCAATGGGCTACTTCTTGTGGTCGTCATTCCATACTAGTCGTATACTTCATTTGCTTTGACAAATCAATCTGAATGTTATCAAATTTGGCGTTTCCGATCGATTGTAGAAGTTAGGTAAGAGACAGTTTGAATGATGCCAATATTTAAATATCTCATTTAACAAAAAAAATCAAAAGAATAATAAATTTTTTTTGTTTTATAGATTTGCAGACTAGTCCTTGCAGAATCGGCTAGACTTCTTTGTATACCGTATTATCGACAGACCAAATATTATTGGCTAGAAAATTATGCAACCCTGATTTTATACAATAAAATTAAACAACACTTATAAATCATTTGAAAAGCAATCTAATAAAAAATATAGACATTATTTGTGCTTATCTTACATATACACAGAGTCCCCGATAAGTAAAAGATAATCATGTCATATATAATGCAATGCACAAGCTGCGCGCGATTATTTGAATCTACTGCACTTTTAAAGTATTGTTTTTGGTTGTTAATGGTAGTTAATTTTAATTAATGAAAAATTTATTGCCAAGGAGTATTTAAATAAATTAATTTTTTGATTCAATGGGGTACTACTTGTGGTTGTCATTGACATACCAGTCGTATACTTTATTTGCTTTGACAAATCAATCTGAATGTTATCAAATTTGGCGTTTCCGATCGATTGTAGAAGTTAGGTAAGAGAAAGTTTCGTTCTATGGCGATTTGTGGATCAGTGAATAAGGTTTTATACATGCTTGCAGATAGCATTGCTTAATAAATACAATAAAAACCTCTAATGCAGAGGTTATAATTTATTAAAATATTAACTCTTACCAAGGCTGCAAACCGGCTTCAAGCCGAACCTCGCGGAGCCGGTTCGGTTCGAAATTTTTGGGCTACCCGAACCGGACTCCGAGCCGAACCCTTCAAATTTTCTAGCACTGACCTCGAACCCGAACCGAAGAATTATCATAAACAATAGGTTTGGTTTTTTAATGTGTTTTTTTAATTTACACTTTAAAATTTTAGAACTTTTAGGTTCAAACCCAAACCTTGTGCTAAGGGGTTCTTAACGCCGGTCCGCGAACCGAACATTAATCTTACTTTAGGGTTCGAGCCACCCAACCGAAACTCCCCAAAAATTTAAACGTTTGCAGCCTTGATTCTTACCATCAAAAACTGACACCAAAGATTAATGTGGTCTGGGTAGATTTAAAGAAATATATTTATTTTTAAGTAATACAACATTTGCAGAAAATTACAAAGACCCAACACCTAGGCACTCAATTTAGTAGACACCTCAGAGATTTTGGCTCCAAGCTGGTTTCCAACCTCTCAAACTAAACCGTAGGTGACACAGAAAACTTCCGAGTAAGAGAAATCGACTGCCATAAACTTATTTAATATTTTAACAAAAATTCCAAGTAGTGGTACATTAAAAAAAACTAAAAATTATTTTTAGAAAATGTGTATACATAATCTATTTTGTTAATTAAAATGTAATATTTAATTTTTCTAAAAGTGTTTCCAGAATTGAGATTTAATTTTTGCTTGCTTTAATTTTTCGGTTGGATTTTGGGTGGTTTATTTTCGGTGGCACCCTTAATATTGTCCAGTAAGGCGAAGAAGACGTTGAATACATTGACTAGCTCGAGCATAAGATTATTTAGAGGTTTACACTGATTGTTTAGATGTTTTTTGTTGTTTTGCGTAAATTTTGGTGCTTCTTTAGAAACAAACAACACAATGCAACGTGTTCACCAATGTTCTCGCTATCGTTTTCGGAAACGCAACCCGATATCGGTATTTGGTTGTTGTCTCTGCTAAAATGAAGCAGTGCACAGTGCCCACGACTTCGGTTACTTCTGCGTCTCTGATTACAATAAAAGTAACGCCATGAAGACACCGATAAGGATACCAATAACGATACCAATACCGACACTATCACATTTTAAAACATCGACTTCTTCACCTGTTTCGGGCGTTGCTCAGGATTAAGCTGAATGAAGCACTTTGCTCACCATTGTATTTAGTTTCTGTAAATATTCGATTAAAATGATGTTTATTATTCAAATTATGCAAATAAGTACTTAGCAAGTAAAGATTACAAATTTGTTGATGAGTTCTAAGCTTAGATCATTATATCATTGCAATTGAAAAATTGATAGTCATCAGTCGAGAGATTTAATTCCTCATCAATACGAAGAATTTCGGATTTTGAATTAACTTGACTAAAGTTAGCAGATTTCAAACTTGGGATTATATTCAGCAATTCATCAGGCAGATGTTTTATAGAGTTTGTTTTTCATTTAGGTTTAGGTCTAAAAGTTCTGGCGGAACTTCTGTATAATTATTATTTCCTAATAAAATTTTATTTCTTCCAGGCATTTAAAGTTATTGGAGTTTCTGTTTGAGCAGTCTGCCAATATTTGTGATCCGCATAAATCTTTGAATTCACATCCGCAGTCTAATTGTGAATCCCCGAAATTCTTCTTGTTATAATAAAATTAAAACCAAAAGTATTCGTTTTATGTACTGATCTGAAATGAAAAAAAATACAGTAAGCTACAGTGGAGCAAGCTCAGTAGGAGACCCAGTACTTTTTGAGTGCATTTGATACATTATTGATTGTTTCTTCAATAATGTACCAAACAATAGATGGCGCCACTACGGAGTTAATAAACAGTAATGCAGTATTCTCATCAAACTGCGAAGATGGTGTGAGACCTAGTTGGCTTCTGTGACGCCATAACTCTGTGTCTTCTGTTCCTCATCATGCTGCTGATGAATATTTTCCTATGCACTGCCATTAGCTGTAGTTGTGCCAATACAGAGGTAAGTCTGCTCTTAACCTACACATAATAATACATTTATAAAATTAATGTGATGACTGACTGACACTTTATACTTAATGTTTGCGTAGTCAAAAAATGTACTTCTAAAGCCGGAAAAGAAAATGCAATACATATTTTTTAAAACTTTCAGATAATTGAAAAGGCCCTCTATAATCGAGGAGTATGATCCTTATCGCACCTGGCATGGCAGTCAGTATGGTTCCCGTTATTCGCCCAAGGATTATACTAGCGGTGGCTCAACGATACACTCAAATAGGTCTGATAGATATTAAGCTGAACTACAAAACACAAACACACACACACACACCGACACTCCACACATACATACACAAAAGCTCTACTCTACACTCGATATGCATCCGCTATGCTCTCACAATATTTTCTCAGGTAGCTGTGGAGCCAATACACACATATACAAACATACACATACTATATATAAAGCATGCCTACAAAGCCTTGTACCGTATCTATGTATCGTATTTTGTTGTATTCGTATCTTTCGTTAACTCTACTGAAGTGCCCGACCTGCTGGACAACAACTACAACAAAGCAACACAACTTGTGTTAAAAAAAATGCAGTAAGCTACAGTGGAGCAAGCTCGACAGTAGGGAGACCCAGTACTTTCTGAGTGCAAAGCGCTCACTAAAGATTGTTCTTTAATGTTGCGTACCATCAATAGACGGCGCCACTTGATAAACATAGAGGCCGCTAGCGTCTCTTCTTCTTCCTTTTGCCTGTAACATTGTTTGTTGAATAACTTCCGCGTTTATTAACCGATTGGAATGAAACTTTTAGGACAGGTTTGGACTATAGCGAGTATTATATATTCCAAAAATTAAGACGCTAGTCTTAAAGGTTCTCTTGTAATTCGTCTTTAAAATTTTGTTTTTCAATTTCTAGGGGCGGAGGGGGCGTGGCAAATATCTAAAACAAACTTGATCAATGCAAGATGTAGATGAACGTACATGCCAAATTTGGTGTCTCTAGCTCTTATAGTCTCTGAGATCTAGGAACTCAAAAATCGGACAGACGGACAGACGGACAGACGGACAGACAGACAGACGGACATGGCTATATCGACTCGGCCGTTGATGCTGATCAAGAATATATATACTTTATGGGGTCTGCCACGCCTCCTTCTGCCTGTTACGCACATTTGCACAAACGTAATAGACCCATTTGTACTTTTTTAAAGTACTGGGTCTAAAAAACAGAAACAAAAACAAATATCCCAACACATAAAAAAAATGCATGAATTTTATTTCGTGCCTTGTATTGCAACTGTAATTAACCGTTGATAATTTGCATTTCTTTGAAAAGATGACTAACTTTACAAAAAAACAAAAACAAAACTGAACTTAACTTATAGAACGTACAATATTCTATGGTCCATATCCCGTCCACACTAACCATCCATTTTTATAAGATTTGCTAATTAAACTGGCAAGTTCTCTATATTGAAAAATAAGCATATAATTTACCATTGATTTTGTATTAAATCGTACTACTTCGCAGGTCATACCAATTGATAAGGATTATGCAATTGTACATTCACGACCCGGCTCTAGACATTCCTCTACGTTGCATGGACAGCGTGCCTATCGCCCAGTAATATATAAAAGTTAAAATAAATTAAAATTAATTCATAAGTCAAATGTGACAGTTTTATTGTTTAACATAGTTTAACATTTATGAATAGTTATGTTTTCCTTATTTTCTTAGTTAAGTCTCAAATGTATATAACTTAAAGTGTTCTTTCAATTTTTTCCAAATTCTTTGATGGAAATAGCTTCAACCTGATTACGCTGTAAAACACTAAATGAAAAATACAAGACCATACTATAAAATTCTTTAAAGTTTACCTAATATTAATGTAATAACAACTAATCATAGTCATTAGTCTGTCAGTACGAACGAATGTGTACGAGTATGAAAATGTTTCAACTATGTAAATGTAAATGCTGAGAAAGAGAAACATAATTACTAAATTAATATCAAAATCAACTTAGTCTAAAAATTTAAGCAAATATTTGGAAACGTTTAACGTTAAATGCATGATTTGTAATTTATTTTAAAATAATAAAAAAAACTAATAACTTAAATATTATATGTACTGCCCTGTTGTTTATTAGGTGGTCCACACTAAGCTTAAGCATTGTGGACAGCATAACATATCATAAATGCCTTTTATTAAAAATATTCCAAATTTCCCAAAATCCTAAGATTTTAAAGAAATATCGCTTGATTTATACCAGTATCTGAAGATCTGGAAGATTTTATATACCTAATAATAATAATTTTGAACTATGGAGCTGCAATCAATCTAGTTTTCGATTGAAATTTAATTATGTAAGCGCAATATTTTTGTTTGTTTCAATTATGAAATGAATCCTAGTTAGACAAAAAGAAATTCTGGGCATGTCTTATCAGTATTTAAGCGTGATGTGCGTTATCACAATAGTCAAATAAATAATCCCGGCTTTGACTACCATATAAGCGGGCAACTGGAAAAATTGAGAACAACACTATCAAGATTTAAGCTGACATCTGTGAACATATCTTAAATTAAAATTTGTAATCTAGTTTAATATCATTTTTCATCATAGTTTTATGATTTAATTAATGCATTGCAATGCATTGTCGTGACTTTCGCCGTTCTTAACTGCATCTGAGCTACTGACTGACGGACATTTTACTGGAAGTACATCATATGGATGCCAGTCAGTTAATTCGATGGAACTAAAAGTGCACTCATTTTATTTTTTGTGTAATGCAACGAAAAATATTTTTCTTAGGTTCAATTTTTACAAGCTGAAAGTGTAATTATTTTCTTCCTAAAATTATGCCATTTTTAATTTTCAATAAGTGTGCAATATTTTTTAGCCAGGTTTTTATTAGGAGCGAATTTAAATTAAAAAAAAACTTTTAAAAGCAATTCGTTTAAGTTATTTTAGATTTAAGAGATTAAGAGATTTTAAATTAAAATATGTGTTAAAATATAAAAGGAAAGTATTTTTCAAGTTAATATTGCAAAATGTTGATTTCAAAATTAAAGAAAATGGAGTATTCCTAGAAATGGTCTCTTCCGACACACTGTACCTTGTAAGGGTCTAACAAAGTGATGTAAGAAAACATCAAAACATCGAAACATCGATTGATCGATTTTTGCAGAAACGATTTTTGAGGTTCTTAACTCCAACTAGTTTTTGCCGATAAATCGATTTAAATAAGACGATTTTCATTAATAATCGTCTTCTTTGAACATCTTAGAAAACGCTACAAAATACACACGTGGTGTCAAAATTTCACTCATAGAAAAGTTAAAGTTTACAAATATGTTATGGTAAGTGTGAGCTATAATATTATTAACTTACTTATACACTGCCATGCACTTGAATAGGGACAAGAATTTGTTTATGTTTCGTTTCATTTTTCTCTTAATCTACTAAAGCTATTGGCATGTGCTTTGCAGTTTTCTGAAGAAGAGAACATAGGCAAACTATGGAAATGAGCGAGAGGTCGCGACAATTTACCGTTATCATATTTTTTCGGTTTTGCCTTGACCATTCCTAGAATGCTGTACTTTTTCGCATGCACTTGAATAGGGACAGACGTGATTTCATCACTCTGAGCAAAATTCCATGCGATAAAGTTTATTATTTGCCATCTGAAACACATTTTCAATATAAATAAAATTTAATGGGTCGCGGCAAAGCTCTAACTCCTGTGGAAAAATTCAAAATAATTGCGTATAAGGAATGTTATCTGACATACAGACAAATTGCTGAAAAAATTGGAAAAAGCAAAAATGTTATTTGCAATTTCCTTAAAAACCCTGCAAATTACGGGAATAACATGAAAGGACGCACCAAAAAAGTCCGAGCAAAAGTTTTCGAGATGAAAATGGCAAGTTTTACAGGTAAAAAGCTTAATTTTTCTTTTTTTAATTAAAAAAAAATTATATATAAATTATAAAAAAATATTTTTTGTCATAGCGTTTAAAGCTTTTTCGTCTACGATCATTTTAAAAGTAGTTTAAACCAAATTGGACAACAATTACAGAAGTTTCGACCATAAACATTTCAAAGATACAATTGTCAATAAAAAAATGTATGAAGCTCCATACGATTTTGCAACGCGAAGTATGAGAAAAAAGTGTATGTATAATACATAAATAACATAAACAAACTATGTTACTGAACGCAATCTAAGTTAAAATGTGTAGAAGTGTTCATGCACTTTTCTGTGTATTTATATGCATATGAAAAATCGATCAATCGATGTAGAAATTTCCGATGTTTCGATCAATCGATATTTGCATAGGCGATTTTAAGAATCAGATTTTTAAATCGATGTTCAGTTTGGATTTACATCACTACTACATAAGTACCCATATTATGGGTACCTCTGAACCACCCCTACCATATGTCCCTGCATAAGTACCCCTATAATGGGTACCTACACAAGTACCCATACTATAGGTACCCCTGTAACTACCCCTATCGTGGGTACCTACATGAGTACCCCCACCATGGGTACAAACATAAGTACCCCTATTATTGGTACCCCTGTAACTACCCCTATCGTGGGCACCTACATTAGTAGGTAACCCTACCATGGGTACCTAGGTAAGTACCTACATTAGTACCCCTACCATGGGTACCTAGGTAAGTACCTACATTAGTACCGCCACCATAGGTACCAAGGTAAGTACCCTCTTTAGTAACCCCACCATGGGTACCTTGGTAAGTACCTACTTTAGTAACCCTACCACGGGTACCTAGGTAAGTACTTACATTAGTAACCCTACCGTGGGTACCTAGGTAAGTACCTACATTAGTACCCCAACCATGGGTACCTAGGTAAGTACCTACATTAGTACCCCTACCATGGGTACCTAGGTAAGTACACCATTAGTACCCCTACCATGGGTACCTAGGTAAGTACCTACATTAGAACCCCTACCATGGGTACCTAGGTAAGTACCTACATTAGAACCCCTACCATGGGTACCTAGATAAGTACTTACATTAGTACCCCTACCATGGATACCTACGTAAGTATCTACTTTAGTAACCCCACCATGGGTACCTACGTAAGTATCTACTTTAGTAACCCCACCATGGGTACCTAGGTAAGTACTTACATTAGTAACCCTACCACACGTACCTAGGTAAGTACTTACATTAGTAACCCTACCGTGGTACCTAGGTAAGTACCTACATTAGTACCCCTACCATGGGTACCTAGGTAAGTACCTACATTAGAACCCCTACCATGGGTACCTAGGTAAGTACCTACATTAGTGACCCTACCATGGGTACCTAGGTAAGTACTTACATTAGTAACCCTACCGTAGGTACCTAGGTAAGTACCTACATTAGTACCCCTACCATGGGTACCTATGTAAGTACCTACATTAGCACCCCTACCATGGGTACCTAGGTAAGTACCAACATTAGTACCCCTACCATGGGTACCTAGGTAAGTACCTACATTATAACCCCTACCATGGGTACCTAGGTAAGTACCCAATTTAGTAACCCCACCATGGGTATCAAGGTAAGTACCCTCTTTAGTAACCCCACCATGGGTGCCTAGGTAAGTACTTACATTAGTAACCCTACCACGGTACCTAGGTAAGTACTTACATTAGTAACCCTACCGTGGGTACCTAGGTAAGTACTTACATTAGTAACCCTACCATGGGTACCTAGGTAAGTACCTACATTAGAACCCCTACCATGGGTACCTAGTTAAGTACCTACATTAGTACCCCTACCATGGGTACCTAGGTAAGTACCCACTTTAGTAACTCCACCATGGGTACCTAGGTAAGTACCTACTTAAGTAACTCCACCATGGGTACCTAGGTAAGTACTTACATTAGTAACCCTACCGTAGGTGACCTACCATGGGTACCTAGGTAAGTACCTACTTAAGTAACTCCACCATGGGTACCTAGGTAAGTACTTACATTAGTAACCCTACCGTAGGTACCTACCATGGGTACCTAGGTAAGTACCTACATTAGTGACCCTATC